>CM075857.1:16110524-16266421 GCA_037975125.1 Latrodectus hesperus | reverse complement strand
CCTGGGTTCGAATCCCCGTTCGGGCATGGATGTCATTTGCCATGTGATGCAGTTTTGTCGTTTATGTATCTCCCATAATTCCTTGCATATGCATCCTTTACATGTGGCGGAAAATCCTTTTTTCGTTTTCCACTGACGCGTGTATACATTTAAATTCAATTTGCTTTATTTCCAATAACACGAGTGCGAGAATTGTTTCCATTTCAACTTATGGCAAGTGAAAATAATATGAAATTGTATTTTTAAATAACTTTTTTATAGGTATAGTTTGTTTTAACAATACTGATATTCTGATATTAAATACCGTATATTTTTTTAATTAATTTAGTATCTTTATTTTACTTAATAATATCCCTTTCTTGTGGTTAACACCCCTGTCTGCGGATAGAGTGGTCCTGAGTTCGCATCCCGGTGCGGGCATGGATGTACTTTCTCTCTCTATCTAACCTGTCTTTGTCCCTTCCTTGTATGAATGAGGTGTGAATGGTTGCCTACCCTATAACAAACGGGTTCCTATGGCATGTGTGTACTGAAGAAGTCGGACCCCACACCAAAATAGGGTTCAGTTGGAAAAGTGGAGCAGCGCACCTCATATTACCAGCCTAGATAGCACACGACAACAACAACAATATCGATGATTTTAGAGTATTTAATGATGCATTCAAATTCACATATATTTCTTTTAAAGTTTTATTTTGAGTGAATTAAGAGAATTGTGCTGTAGTATTGTTGTATTTGTTATGTTTTTTTAATTTTATATAAACGCCAACATATACGAAAACTGAAAAATTTGGTGAGAAATATAATTTTGAAATTTTAAATAAATATCAATCTTAAGGTAATTTATACATAATTATTTTTAAATAATATAACATTTTCAATAAATTAATATATTTTTTAATTGCATATCTTTAAGCAAAATGTTTATTTGGGTATTTTGTTACGAACTCTTGTTTCGAATTCAAAATTTGATATAAAGTTTTGTCTATCAAAATTTAATGTTTTTTTCAATAAAATTTAACATTCACCATATTAAAATGAAACAGATTATGTCCTCAAAAGTTTTCTTTACGATATAAATTAAATCAAATAATATCTGATAATTTCAGTTAAATACACCTTTCTTATAAAAGCATCTTTTTTATAGTTATAATCTCGTAAATGTTTCTTTTTCATAAATATTTTCGATTAATTTGTGATTTATTTAAAATTTTAATTGCTATTATTTTATTGTCACTTTTGTTGAGGATTATTTTGTTATTTTTCAAAAATATTTTTTAGAGTTTAAGTACTACATAAATAATTTTGCAGGAAATATGTACATTATACTGGAAGTGTGTGTGAAAATAATAATTTTCGTATTTTGCCAGAAATTACTCAATATGTAGATTTTAAGCAAAATTTTTCTGCAAGTTATTAATTTCATCGCATACAAATTACGCATTTTAAAACATTCAAAATTGGTACGAAAACAAAAACAATTTAATAAATACTAATACCTAAATCCTCATTTAAGAAATAATTTCTCGAAATTTTTTTCATGATTGTTGAAATATAAAAAAATTCTCTCTCATGAGAGAAAATAAGAAAAAAAATTTAATCACTTCATAACGTAAACTTATGCTAGAAAGACAGAATATTCTGACCTCGCGAAAGGTCAATTAAATGTATATCTCGCGTTTAGTTATTACTTTCTCTGAAACACCTATCAGACACACACCCACACACAAACAAACACAACAAAGTTAAATTTTGGGTAAAAGAATCCATCGTAGTTAGAGTGGAAATGATGCTCTTGAGGCCGAAAGGAAAGGGATTCGATTCGTGATCCAACAGAAGACATTCATGCTGAGGTATTCTATCCATGTTGAACGCTCGTTTACTTACAGTGGTTCTCCATTAGCGCAGTGCAGAAATAAAAGTAGGTGTATCAGGTGTCGACTTCGTTAGCAGACCATGTAAAAAACTATGAAGTTTTTGTCTGTCATTAGCTGTTTCGGTCGAGAGAAATGCGTAGTGTGTCCGGTGGTTGTGGGTTTAATGAAAACAGCCTTTAGAGTAATAATAATTTAATTATAGAAAATAAAGTTGCGCACAGTAACAAACAGAAACACTAGATTAAAAAGGTGATAAAAACACATTTGCAGAGTTCGAAATCAAAAGCCTGACTTACTGCCTATCCTTCTCCCCGCTAGGGGCGCTCTCGGAAAGGAAGAGAGAGTGAAGTGTTAAGGTAGCTTATAAAGAACAAACCTCTCTTATAAATACCTATCTTATAAGGAATAATATATAAGAATAACCTGTGATGAATGATCTATTTTATTTTGGAGAAAGTCAATTTAATGTTCATTTTATATTAACTGGTGCCACCCACCCTGTCTAGTGGTCAGAGTCCCTGACTACGGTTAGGGAGGTCCTGGGTTCAAATCCCAGTTCGGGCATGGATGTACTTTCTTCCTCTATCTATCCTGTATTTGTCCTCTCCTTGTATGAATGAGGAATGAATGATTGAATACCCTATAAACGGGTCTCTATGGCATGTGTGTACTGAGGAAGTCGGACTCCACACCAAAATATTGAACCAAATTTTCCATTATTTGAACCATGTTGAAAAAGTGGAGCAGCGCACCCATATTGCCAGCCTAGCTGGCACACAACAACAACATTTTTTTAGAATTTACTGTAAAAGTTATTTTTCTGTCTATATTTCTTACAAGAATTCTTATATATATTCCTTGAACTATAAACTGTTATTTCAAGTGATGCATAATATGTTTACAAACTCTTTGTTCAAAAAAGGTACAGATTTTAGCTAAACTCAATATCTTGTAAATTTAGCAAATTAAAGTACTCTGTTGACAATTAATTATTACACAGAGATTATATAGAAATAAATAAGTATATAATTTTAATAAATATGAAAATTTTATACGAAATAAAAAACTTTCCAATTGAAGCAATAATAAAATATATTTTAATTTTATTATTATAAATAATTATTGAGAAGAAATGATATAGATTTGATTAGATTTTTGAATTGAGTGATTCCAAGAGAACCTATCACTTTGAAGGGAGTTCTTTTGTATATATATTTCTCTTTTTTAAAGCCCTTTTTTAAGGAGACCAGTGGCTGAAGCAAAATTCAGCACGCAAAGCTCAATTAAATGCTAAGCCAGGAGTTCAAATCTTTAATTTGACATTCACACAGAGTATCTAATGAAGTTTTTTCCATATATTGACAACCCCTGCAAGTGGAATAATTTAACACACCCATTACAATGAGAACTAGTGGTCAGAGTCCCTGACTGCGGATAGGGAGGTTCTGGGTTCGAATCCCGGTTCGGGCAGGGATGTACTCTCTCTATCTATCTATCCTGTCTTTGTCCTTTCCTATGTATGAATGTGTTGTAAATGGTTGCCTACCCTATAAACGGGTCCCTATGGCATGTGTGTATTGAAGAAGTCGGACTCCACACCAAAATAGGATTCAGTTGGAAAAGTGGAGCAGCGCACACCATATTGCCAGCCTAGCTGGCACATGACAACAACAACATTACAATGAGAAATCTCTTAAGGTGGTAGTGTCCCACTGTTTTCCTTAAGCGGATTCTATTAAATTTTACTAGCTCTTTTTGTGCAAGGTTCAACTCTATTAAATAACTTTACTTGTTTTTTGTCATTGGCGTTATACCAGTTCAAAAACATCCATTATCTGAAGAAATCAAAAATGTTGTCTATAATCAGCTTTTCTTTCTTTTTTTCTTTTTTTTTTTGCACTGGATAATTTGCACTGGATTTTTTTTGCACTGGATACCAAGCACAGTTGAGACAAAGACCAGGGCACTGATCTTTAGTTAATTCACTTTTTGCAAGAAAGTAAATAAAAAATGAAATGACCTTGACAGATGAGCTTACAGAAAAGAGAAACCCGCCATCCATTTTCGGTAGTTCAAAATTGATAAGACTCGAACATTAGACCCCCTCCGAAGAGTGAAATCCTGTCTCTAGTCCCTGATCATTTCATGTCCTTGAGCTAACAATGTATGGTTATCTTTTGTGAATGAATGAAACATATTATAACAGCACTAACTTTTCAGAAATCTGTATGTCTAAAATAACTTAAAATGCCTCATGGTAATTCACTCTATTCAAAATATCTTGGTATTTTTCTTCAAACATTGGAAACGTTGTTCCCTAAATATATTGCTTTCTGATATATTCAAAAAATATTTCGTTTGAGAAAAAACTTCTTGTTCTGCAGTGACTTTGAGAAACGGTTAGAGATCTGATAATAACGTCCATATTTTTCCCATTAGTCTTAATATTTCATTAGCATTTTCTTACGCTTTTTTCACGATACATTGATTTATGAAAGAAAATTATCCGTGATTTTTGTGCATGTATAATTAATATTATACCAAAAGAAAATTATCCGTGAATTGCATGCATGTATAATTAAAATTATTTCAAAAGAAAATTATCCGTGAGTTTCATGCATGTATAATTAAAATTATTTCATACTCTAAATACTACATGAATGTATAGTTTTTTGATTCGTGCAACAAGAAATATTAATTTTTAATAAAGAATATTAATATTTGCTGTTTACTTTTAAATTTGATCTTTTCAACATATAAAATAATTCGTATCTAATAAATTACACAAATATTAATTTTTGTATTGGAAAACATAAAATTTATTGATGCATTTATGATGAAAGAAAGCAAATGTTAATCTTCTAAGTTATACAGCTGCACATTCATGTTTGCTACTTCAAACAGTAAACATACATCTTTAGAAACTTTGCATGAATGAATTCGCTAAAATTGAAAATTATTTTTTGCTAATTTTTAAATCTGTTGTATCAAAAATTTACGCATAAGTAAAATCGAATTTAATAGAAAGCTAAGCCAGCTGTATGAAAAAATTTCGCATACATAAACTCCTGTATAAAGCAATTATAATTATCTGTATATCCACTAAGAAGCCCGGTGTCTTAGTGGCAGCGTTTCACGCTCCCATGACACAGGTCCGAGGTTCGATTCTCGGGCTGGGCAAGGTTGACTCAGCCTTTCATCCCTTCAGTGGGTCGATTAACTGAGTACCAAGCATGCTTGGAAACTAAACACTGGGGTCTTACGTTAGGCTGACCACCTAACTGGGACATATGCTTCGCACCCCAGGGCCCTCGGTCATGAAAACAGTTATGGCCACTGTAGGCCTTGGCCCACATGGGCTGTCGTGCCATGGGGTTTAGCTTTAGTATATCCACTAAAATAGATTTCCATCCTATAGGAATCTTTTAATATGGATATTTTCGCCTTAAAATTGAAGAATACTGAATAGTATTATGCTAATTTACTTATTTACAAAATTAAAAACGTTATTTTGAAGAAAAATATTTCATAGGTGAATATTACATCATGATGTAAGTATAACAAATTATATTTTTGTAAATTTTTTAAGAATTTTGGTAAACAATTTGTTTTTATTTTATGGATTAATATTTGGAACTTGATAGAAAGTAAAAATTGCTTCGGAAACATTTAAATATAAGGTTATTTATTTACAATTCAAAAATCATCAAAATGATAAAATATTTTATAAAAACAACAAAATGTAAACATATCAAATAACAGGAATTTTGAATAAAATCACGCGCATTCGACACTCTTGTATAATTATCAATTATTTCTACAGCAGAAAAATAAAATATTCTTTTCATTTTTTGAAGCAGAAGAGAAATTCTGAATGAGAAAGGCGCGCGCACTGCAACAAACCGGAACGTCAATTAATTTTCCGACTTAAGCCAAAACACGGCGCATATCAGGGAGCAAATCGAATTTTTTCCCCGTTTCCGGAATAAAAGGGGATTTTTCCGCTTTAATTTAAGCTGCTCTAATGGAGAACTTCCCTTTCAAGAGGAGCAGATATTGAAATGCCAGACAAATAAGACGTAATGAAGCTCCTATTTATTTTCCCTATCCTTGAAAAGCACTCTTTTTGAGATGTCTGTTGTTACTATAGGACTGGAGTTAAACATTAATTGAATATATTCATTTGTTATCCCTGAATATAAGTTTGCGTACGCACGAGCTATATATTCTATATAAAAGGGTGCTAGGTTTATTTTAACCCATTCCGTCTACCAAAGTAACGGAAGTATTATTGAATATATTCATTTCTTGAAATAAATGTTTTTATCATTTATGAAATGATATAAGAGAATTTTAGAGTCATAAAAAGGGAGAAGTATTTTTGAATAAATCCAATTGTTTACCTAATGTACAAGAGAGATCAGATTCTTAAATGGTATGAAAATATAGTTTTGATACAATCTGGTGATTAGCTTAACAGCCAACGTCTTTTGTAAAACATTTGGACAGGCTCTCCATTTTTGTCTTTTTATGCAGAGTGGAAATTATTTGCTAAACGCAAGGGAAGAAATAAGTTGAACTCCCATGAACGCACTCTTATAGAAGTGTATGTAGAAGGAACCACCCACCTCTCAATATTCAATAGTGTTTGGGATAGAACCTGGATCCTCTTACCCTGAAAAGGATGGTCCTATCATCATGATGAGTCGTATAATATATTTAATGAAGTGTGATTGCAATATTGTTGTTGTTGTTTACTAATGACACTTGGACAAGCCAAGCTCACTATGCTATGCGAATTAAGTCGATTGGGGGCGTCTTTCGTTTTAATCAGAGCACCATGAAGGTGAAAGTACGACTTTGCTCTACACACATGCCATAGGGACCCGTTTATAGGGTAGGCAACCATTCACACCTCATTCATACAAGGAAAGGACATAGACAGGATAGATAGAGAGAGAAAGTACATCTATGCCCGAACTGGGATTTGAACCCAGGACCTCCTTATCGGCAGTCATGTGGATAAGGAGGCACACTAGTCCTGGGTTCGGATAAGGAGGCACTCTGACCACTAGACAAGTTGGGCGGCAATCGCAATATAAAAATGAGTATTCGTTTAATAATTTTTTTAAATTTAATATACAATGAAGTGGTCGCAAGTGTCGATTTTTACATGAACTAATATAGATTCATATAAATGCCTAAAACCTAGTTTGATTACAAAACCATCAAATATTACGGGCATAAAACTCCAACAAAAAGCAAACTTAGTGAGACCAGGAGTCTCGTATGCAAGAACTACCTCCCCCACCCCCATCCCCGATATTGAACAAACTCCTCTGCTCGCTTCTTCAGTGAATTCTGGACAATTTTCAGACCTAATAGTTTTAATGAATGAAATTAAAGACATCTGTAAAGGCCTTCGTAGTAAGAAACTCATTAAAGAACTTAAAGAAATTAAGTCCCCTATGGACAAGCTCTTCAAACTAACAGCTTATTTCCAAGAAAAATAAATGAACCTAATTTTTTTACTTAAAATTTTTCATTTTTCCTATATAATATTTAATAAATACTTAAATTCATAATTTAACTTAAAATTAACTTAAAAATAAAGTATTTTCACTCTACATTCATTCTTAATTTAGCTCCGCCCACATGAGTATTTTAACCAATAATATTCCAGTCAGATTCTGCTATAAGTAACCATTTCATTTACAGCTCCAGAAGAGGCTGACGTCCTTCGGACCGAGGTACCTCATGGTTACAGGCAAAGCCAGCCGGAAGTGTTATAAGATCATATTTAATTGAAGCCAACGTACTCTGCAAGATGAAATAATGCAAGAAGTTTTCTTGGTCGCTTCATCTCCTGACAGGTTGACACCGAGATGCCGTTGATAGTTGTGCTATGTTCTACATGCATATCAGTGAAATTGTTCCTTTCCTGGTGTCTATAGAGGGTTTAAAATGCCTACTTTTTGCAGATGAGTTGATAACATGGTCACAAGCACCAAAGGAGAATGCAGAGTCACTGATGCATACATACATTCATACAGGATCAAGCGAGCACCGGACTGTACCTTTAGGTTAACGGGTTTGGAATACTCGCCCATCACCAAGTGCCTTGTAATTTTAACGTAATGCTCACGTGAAGAGGTCCCATCTGAGCAGGCACCATTTTCTCCCCATCCACGCCACACCAACGGAAGGGGTTTGGACGCCACATATTATTGTTGACACGTCTCAAACCCACGCAGCTCTAGCAACGCAGTGAGGAAGAGTACGGCGTGGTCACACTTCCAACAACTCTCCGCGGCAAATGGTGCTTCACTTTGCTGATCTTAACGGAAAGCTACAGAGAGCCACTGGAGCTCAAAGTCACAGATAGAGATAGGTTAAATAAGGTGTTAGAAGTCCCTTCATCTTGGTGTACCGATAATAATAGGATCGTTAACATTGATAAAACTGCTGTTATGTCCTTTTTGTTAATCCACCAGACATTTTGCCAAACGAATTTAAATACCTGGGTTTAATTTTTGACTATAAACTAAGCTGGAAACCCCATATTGAGGCATTGTCCGAGAGAGAACTCAACAGAATCAACATTCTGAAGAGTTTGGCTGGATCACTCTAGGGATGTGCCAGATTGAGACTCTTAATCAAACTAATAAAACTTTCATTTTGCCCTAGATTACTTATTGCTGTGAATCATTAATTACATACAGTGAGAGCTCTCTTAAAAATTAGAAACAATGCCAAAAAAGGCGCCGATAGTCTCGACTGGTGTGGTCACGTCAACCTCAATTGAGGCCATCGTATTAACAAATAATAGAACTGGTCAAGCTATCATTGAAGAAAGAGCTCTGCTCTTGTTTGAAAAATTCATGCCGAAGTGAAAATTCCTGTTGGATCAACTGTCAACCAAAAACAAGTAACTTAAAAACACAACTTGATTTTACCTAAAATGTCTGTGTATAAGAGAAAATTTAGAATTTTGCAATGTGGTTCAGAAAATTTAAAACCAGAAAGTAGTCAGGAGGAATTGAAACAAATTTTAGTCTTAAAAATGACATCATCAAAAATGAGAGTCAGACAGCTGTTGTAGTCCTGAAATCCCTTGCATTTGAAACTATTCATATGCATGTTAACAGAGATGACTCCTATTTTGAATCACACATGGCAGCAGGTTCTGGAGTCCTTTCCAATTTTTTTCCATTCAATGCATCAGCCGGGAAACGCAGAACAGCATCTGAGGTCCGAGCTCAGACTTTATTTATTGCATTGAAACAGCTATTGACTGTTCACTATAAGTTTGAAAAAGTTGTTTTATTCTCTGATTTCCAAGCTGCAATCCAAGCAATTACTTCGTAAAAAACGCCATATCGGAGAGTGTATTCCAGTGCCAAGAGCTCATCAGACTTCAAGTACAGAAGGACAAAACTATTACCATCCAGCGGATTGCCAGCCAATGTGACATTTTCGGCCACGAGCAGGCTGACCTCCTTGCTCATAAGGACACTCAAATGGTTCAGCCAAATTGCTTTGGGCTGTCCTAACACTCCGTGAAACTAAGCATAAAACAAATAATGAAAATTAATAACTTTTCTTGGCTACGAGAAAGGATTAAAGAATAAGAACTTGAGTGAGGCAAATATAGAAACAATACCAGACAAGCCTCGTCGAGATTCTGCAGCCCTCTTTCGTCTCCTAACAAATGAAAACTGCCTGGGTGAATATTTATATCACCTACGGATCTATAACCATCCCCCTAAAAAACCCATCAATTGTAATCCTCTCCATCGATACAGTTCACTCCATGGACTTGAATCCGAGACTGCTGAATATTGACGTGCGAAAGGGCTTCTGGGAAAATGAATTATGTCCTTTTTTACTTTCTGTGTCTTCTTAATATTTATGTCTTTTTGTTATTCTTATTTGTGTTTGTTTGTTCTCCTCACCATTGGAAATAAAAAAATGTTTAATTAAAGTAATCACACTAAAGTTGACAGTCATTGGTAATGCGCATTCAAAATTTAGTCATTTATACTGAACGACAGGAATTTGCGTCCATTTATTCCACATTCATTTAAAATAATAATTAGTAAAGTGTAATTACTAGCTTGTAAATAATTTAGGAGCATTTTATTTATAAAATAACATAACATATAAGATAATGATGCTTAGAACTGTGTTTTATTTAAATTGATATAAATAAATTTGAATTTATTAACAATATTAAAATAATTCTTCCTTCTAAAAGAATTATTTTCTTTTAGAAAAATTTTAATTTTTGTTATAAAGAAATTCCTTTAAAACTTATATTATTTTTAAGTTTCGAATTTTAGTTTAAAATTAGATTTCTAGGGCTTGTTATGATTTCTAGGGCTTGTTATAAGATAAATAGATTTTTTGAGAAAAAATTATAAATAAATTAATCTGAATAATTTAATATAATTAATCAATTTAAGTAACTGGTAAAAAATTAACTGGCTTTGTGTACTGTAACCTATAAATGAATAGTAAACATGTAAACATTTGGAAATCTGTATAGAAAACGCTCGCTTATATATATATATATATATATATATATATATATATATATATATATATATATATATATATATATATATATATATATATATATATATATATATATATATATATATATATATATATATATATATATATATATATTGCAAATATTTTCTATCTCATTTGCGTTTCTTCATTTTATTCATTATCATTTTATTATATTATTATTTTATTATTGAGAAATCTGAATCAATTATATAAGAAATTTGCAAATTCTTTGATTTATGGGTAATTTATTATAAGGCTGATGTTAAAATTCCAGTTTTTCCTAGCAGCCCTTGTGAATTTTTTCCAATTTAATGTAACTCGAGCCTAAGTGCCCATGCGTTACATTATAATCAATATCTTCAAGTGCAAATGTTGTCAGGTACTTTTGCAATGGCTAATCATGGTTTGGATTCGCCCTATGAAAGTTTCATTCATGGCGCCATGCTCTTTTCAGTGTAGGCTTGAAATGATGAGTAAGAAACAAGAATAATTATTAATAAGAAGAATAATTATGACATTTTGACGTGCAGAATTCATTACAGAAACCATCGTGACTAAAGAAAGACAGAGGCAGTGATCTGACATTTTTTAAGAAGATGAATTACTCATAGATAAATTTTGATCCAGAAACCCACAGCTGTCTAAACATTTAACCTTTTCGAAAGATTATTCAGAAGTAATATATGTGTACAGTACAAAAATAATATGTGGGTGTTGTTGTGGCCTATCCCTCCTGGTTGACAGCAATATCAAACCAAGTCCATAAGTTCGAACGCCTTTAAACAATGGAGCACACCCTCAGGGCTCGAGAATAACTGGCATTTATTTAAACCAATGCAGACCAAAATGTGGGCAGGAACAAATTGAGTAGCATTGTATTTTAGACACAGGGGATAAACTTTGTGGCCTATCGCATGACGTTATATACGAGTGTGTCTATTTAGAAATCTCACGAGAGCTGTGCGATCGCGACTGTTGCCAACCCCAATCAGAACAGCACCAATCAGATTTACCATATACTATTCATGCACTGGGCCTCTCCTCCAAGAACAGACATCCCCCAGAAGAACTGACCCAGGTGGCGATCTCTGAAAAATTAAGGCAGCCATCGTGAGTATTTTCCTTACAACCACCCTCTTTGGCCAGACCATCAGCAAGTCCATTGCCGTACACATCATCATGCGATGGAACCCATTGAAAGGTGATCTTAACATAGGCAATCAAACGATTCAAAAGCCGGACGATGCTCCTAGTAGTTCAGTTCCCATGTCACCCCCATTCAGATAAATGCTGAAGGGAGCTACGACTGACACTCAAAATCCAAATGTCAGTGCAGAGACTCAGAGTTACGCAAAATTTCAAAGACTCCTCAATAGTTATTAGTCCGATGTCATGCAGATACTCAAACTGACCCATTTCAAATGGTACAAAAATAATATAAATTCACATATTAATGTTGTTGTTGTCGTGTGTGTGTGCCAGCCAGACTGGCAATATGGGGTGCGCTGCTCCACTTTTTCAACTGAACTGTATTTTGGTGTGGAGTCCGACTTCTTCAGTACACACATTCCATAGGAACCCGTTTATAGGGTAGGCAACCATTCACACCTCATTCATACGAGGAAAGGACAAAGACAGGATAGATAGAGAGAGAAAGTACATCCATGCCCGAACCATTATTCGAACCCAAGACCTCCCTATCCTTAGTCAGGGACTCTGACCACTAGACAGGACGGGCGCGGCACACATATTAATACTTAAATTTAATGAAAACATAATGAACGAGAATGAAAAATAGTTTTCAAGTGTTAAACGAGAAAAAAATGAAGTAATACTATCACTTATTTCAAAATAAACAGATAAATGTCTAAAAAGATTCAATTTTTTTTGTGGTAAAAAATCTGTGTAATATTTTTCTACATCAAGAATGAAAAGTTAGTATTTTAAAGTGGTTTTATAAAAAATTATTTTTTTATTGATTTTACATTAATAAAATTGGAGCATTTTATTTAACGTGTTTCTTATTTATAAAATGTTAAATAATTTTTTTCCAATATTTATTTGTAAGGAGAGATTATAATATTAAAGGGATTGACACTTATTTTTTTGTCTTACGAACTTTAAATCTTAAGAATTCTATCGGTTCCCCTTAAGTTCGTACAAGCGAGATTTACTGTATTGTAATAAATTTCTAAAATGATAAATTGTGGGTCGCAAAAAGAGTAAAATACAATAAAATAACTTAAGAGAAGATATATTCTAGTTGAACGAAAACGATTCTCGTAAAATATATCATTCCCTAGCAAAAATATAAAAATTCTGGGGGAAGCATGCATTGATTGCAAACAAATATTTCATGTGAGCAATGCATTTTAATAATCGTAAAAGTACTTGAAGAAAGGAAATGTTGATAAAGAAGAGAAATTGATACCTGATATGCATAAAACGATAATAAACTGTGTGTTTCTTAAAATGATGTGCTCCATTTGTGTAACATGAGCAAAGAAAATCAGAAGAAATTTGTACCCCAATGTATTAATCTCTAAATAGCATACGTTTGAATAGAATTGTTCTGCCACACCAATAAATATACTAACCATGAATTTAAGAATCTGATGTTAAAAAGTTCTTAGATTAAAGGTGAAATGGCAAGCAATATAAAATAAAAAATTTAACACTGTGAGAATATATATTTCAAATGTTTTACAGGAAAGCAAATGAGAATTGTTTTATTTCAAATTGAATTTCTATTTTTATAATTATAATATTTATAAAACATTTAATGAAATAAGTAATTTAGTCATTACAATTGGGCACAATTAGATTAAAGTTCCGACAACCATTAAGATAAATATTTGTATATGTATAAAGCTACCAATTTTTCTGTAGCACTTTACCTTAGACAAATTATATGAAATGAAAGCTTCTGTCCACTTAATACATTAGTTTCATTTGCACTATACAGACCAATTTTAATATAATTAAGGTTGAATAAACTCAAAATTTAAATATAATACACAACTTCTATTGCAAAAGTTAAAATCTTCAATAAGTGCTTTTTTATACATTTTGATAAACATTATTTGTTCATTACTTTATTTTTATAATTGAAAAATTATAATTTAACCCTTTGACTGCATTTGACGTATCAGAACGTCATGCAATAATTTGACCAAAGTCACACATGACGTTGTGATACGTCGTTGAAAATGAGACACTATTTAACATGTTCATTCTTGCTTATTTTAAATTAACAATGATAGTGGTGATGATAGTGAGATAAAACCAAGATGCAAAAGACGTACAAGATACTTATCAAGCAGTGATAGTGAATTTTCTTCTGAGAAATTAGATCAATGGATTTGGGAAGAAAAAGACAATGTATCTAATGTAAAATGGTTTCGTGAAGTGCCTGGAATAAATCCTTTGTGTCTGCGAAGAATAATCCTAAACCTTTGGCTGTTTTGAATGAAGTCCTAAAGGATGGTTTTTGGATTAGCATAGTGGAAGAGACAAATAGATATGCTAGACAAGTGATAGAAAAAAGTTTTGGAAAAAAAAGAAGCAAAAGGTGGGAGCCAATAAATTCTAATAATTGCATAAAATATGCTGTTCTTACAAATTACTCTACCCCAAAAAATTAAATGTGCTGCAAATGCAAAAAATTATTCGAATAAATGTGCCTCCAAAGGGTTAATTTTTTATGTTTTCTTTTTTATGGGTTTGCTACTATGGTTATAAGAATACAAAATTAAAATTATGGGAACATAATTTGTTACTATAAATAGTTGTAAATTTCCTACACAAAATATTTTTAATGAGAAAGTAAATCATTTTTTCGACGAAATTTTAAACTAAATATTTATTAAAGTTTAAAAATTTTTTTTAAAAATAAATTTTATTGTAGTTTTGGATTTTCGATTCTGAATAGCTTTGCAATTTTAAAATTGTATTTCAAAGATCAAAGATATTTTTAACAAAAAGTTTCAATAAATAGAATAGGAAAAGATATTTTTCCAAAATAAAGATATGGGATGTGACACAAAAAAAATATATATTTATGGTTGATCACGTGGTGTTTATTTTAAGTACTTGAGGAAATATTTAATATTTATAGCAAGCAGTAACAAGAATAATCAGTAATAAATCTCAGTATGCATATATTAATTTCTTAGACTAAAACACACTAAGTACTAAAAATAATGTCCCAAAAATTCTGTACTTAATGTTTATTATTTTCTTTATGACAAACAGTAAGAAAATTATCATCAAAAGTCATTTATCATCATAAACACAATTCTTGAATTTTCAGCAAAAATTATATTCGTGTAAAAAAATTGCTTCATTAACTGATTTCTTGTCTGTATGCATTATCTATTTAAAATTTTAAAATGAAACAAGAATCCATTCCCTTAAAATTATTCCATTATAAAAAGTCCTATTATAAAAGACAAAAGTTGCGTTGCTGTATTAAGGTCGGGTACCGGTTTTTAAACTCTTCAGCACTGTGAGAGGCATTTTATAGGAGCCAAGTTGGAGGAAAAAACATTTTTTATTACGTACGTAATTTAAATAATTTTTTTAAAATTACGTACGTAATAAAAAATGTTAATCCGTATACTTTTGTATCATTTTTCTCAACATCTTGTTACATGAAGACATTTCACTTATTTATGGCTTTTGTTTTGTCAATTTTTATTAGTAATAAAAAATGTCAATCTGTATACTTTTGTATCAGTTTTCTCAAAATACTGTTGCATGGGGACATTTCACTTATTTATGGCTTTTGTTGTGTTAATTTTTATTAGTAATAAAAAATGTTAATCTGTATACTTTTGTATCAGTTTTCTCAAAATACTGTTGCATGGGGACATTTCACTTATTTATGGCTTTTGTTGTGTTAATTTTTATTAGTAATAAAAAATGTTAATCTGTATACTTTTGTATCAGTTTTCTCAACATACTGTTGCATGGAGACATTTCACTTATTTATGGCTTTTGTTTTGTCAATTTTTATAAGTAATAAAAAATGTTAATCTGTATACTTTTGTATCAGTTTTCTCAACATACTGTTGCATGAAGACATTTCACTTATTTATGGCTTTTGTTTTGTCAATTTTTATAAGTAATAAAAAATGTTAATCTGTATACTTTTGTATCAGTTTTCTCAACATACTGTTGCATGAAGACATTTCACTTATTTATGGCTTTTGTTTTGTCAATTTTTATTAGTAATAAAAAATGTTAATCTGTATATTTTTGTATCAGTTTTCTCAACATACTGTTGCATGGGGACATTTCACTTATTTATGGCTTTTGTTTTGTCAATTTTTATTAGTAATAAAAAATGTTAATCTGTATACTTTTGTATCAGTTTTCTCAACATACTGTTGCATGGAGACATTTCACTTATTTATGGCTTTTGTTTTGTCAATTTTTATTAGTAATAAAAAATGTTAATCTGTATACTTTTGTATCAGTTTTCTCAACATACTGTTGCATGAAGACATTTCACTTATTTATGGCTTTTGTTTTGTCAATTTTTATTAGTAATAAAAAATGTTAATCTGTATACTTTTGTATCAGTTTTCTCAACATACTGTTGCATGGGGACATTTCACTTATTTATGGCTTTTGTTTAATTTTTATTAGTAATTAAAAATGTTAATTTGTATACCTTTGTATCATTTTTCTTAACATCTTGTTGCAAGGAGATATTTAACTTATTCATGGCTTCTGTTGTGTTAATTTTTAATAAAATAATAAAAAATGTTAATCTGTATACTTTTGTATCAGTTTTCTCAACATACTGTTGCATGGAGACATTTCACTTAGATATGGCTTTTGTTTTGTCAATTTTTATAAATAGTAAAAAATTTTAATCTTTATACGTTTTATCATTTTTCTCAACATCTTCTTGCATGGAGTTAATTGATTTGGAAAATTAAATAATCATTTATATACAGAGAAAATATATATATGTGTGTGCTTTAAAATAATTCGATAAAATTATCATAAAACAACTGGAATTCTTTTATACCTTCAAGTTCAGTTTTCGCAATGAATTGACACTTGCTTACACAAGAATTTTTTTAAAATATTTATAAATAAGGAAGTTTTATAATAACAAAAGTTTATTTTAAAAACGGAATTTAAAAGTTATTTCAATTATTTATATAAAATTTAGATTATTAAAATAAAATTATAAAATTTAGATAGCATTGTCAAAATAATGATTTAAAATATGAGTTAGTAATTCATATTTTTTTAATCCTTATATAATTAAGAACTAAGATCTGCACTTAATGATATTTGACAATTACATGGATATCAATTGTATTTTAGAATCACAAAAATATATTCAGTATTAATTTGAGGGATTTTCAATACTTCCATATTAACTTTAAGAATATATAGAATATTAACAGGTAAAAAAGAATTCCATATTTATAGAAATAAATAACCATAACCAGCCCTACGTCTGTGAAAGCGGCTATCGTCGGCCAAAAGGCCGATGGATAATCGTATATGGGCACGTACTGGCAATTACATACGGCCAATATGGCATTGATGGCCACCCGGTGTTGGGCCAACAGAGGACCATACTGACGGCCCAGCAGCAATGACGACGACCACTTTATTGACGTAGCCGACGAGGCCAAATAGCGGCGGACCCCTGCTGGCCAAGACGGTTGACAGCAGCGGAACGATGGATGCCCGGCATCTTTGTGTTTGCTGGGAAGGGACGAAGCAGAAGATCCCAAGACTAGGCCTGCCCACCCTAGAGATATCAGTTCACATGGATGATACTGCAACCACGACCCATTTAACGAGACCTAGTCGCTATATAATGATACTCGACCTATCTTCAATTAAATCCGGATTTGAACTCACTATCTTTCGATAATGAAAATGAATGTCCTAACAACCACCAACCACGAACCCGGCAAGTCCAAAATTTAATAAGGAATATGAAGAAGGATTACAATATATATAGAGCGTCGTAAATAAAATGACAAGTTTTTCACTAAAATTTTTACAATCATTACCTGTAGCATTTCGATAGTTATTGCAATTTAAACCTTTCTTAGCATATTTATGGTTGTTAATTCTCAAAAATTGGGAAGCTAAATGTCTTAAAACTTATATCGTATTGTATATTCGACTTTTTTGGAAGAGAGCTCTCAAAATTACAATAACTACGTTAACATTATTTATAATATAACTCTTACTTAGGGAATAATATACTCAGAAATTAAATACAGTATATAATTCCTATAGAAATAGTAAAAGTTATAGAAAATGGTTGTGTAGTTTGATATATATTTTTTTCATCAGATTTAATTTTGTAGTTTGAAAATGATTTCATAATATTTATTTTTTCTATTTCAGTAATTATTATTTATTGCTTTATAACTATGATTATAAAAATGGAAAATTATAGCTACAGAAATACACTTAGTTGTTATAATTATTTATCAATTTGCAATGAAATTGATTTTCTAATAAGAAATGAAACTATTTTCTCGATGAATTTTGAAATTTGTTTAAAAGATATTCTGAAAAATAGAATTTATTGCATTTCATATTTTGTTTTAAATACCTTTGTAATATTAAAATAACACATTTCATTGGATGAAAAATAATATTCACTATGTCGGATGAATTCTTTAATTCGTACGGCATTCGAAAATGCCTATAAGTAGGTATGAATATATGTATGTTAAATTCTCCCCTGTTTGCCAACATGAATGCCTTATATTTGTGCCATTTAAGAAAGTGTATTTAACTTCCACGTTCCCATGGATTCAAACTGATTTGTATGCTCAACAATAAAAGACAAACTTTCGGAGAGAGACAAGTTCCTGCGCTCAACCCTTCCTCTGCCGCAGACGATAAATCAATTTGAGTGACTGAAAGTTGATTCGGCAGGAGGGCCGAATAGAGTAAAGAAGAGAAACTGTAACCGTGGCCGCGAGTATCAACAATCCAGCCAGTAGCCCTCAGCGATTAGAATTTGGGAATGGGGCCATTTATTTACTTTCTGAGGGATTGAATTTTAAAGCGAAAGTTTTCTCTCGCATTCTTCCCTCCATTCCCCCACTCTACTTCACCGAGGGATGTCCGATTATCATTGGAGAAGGTCAACATCCATGCATTCCGTTGCCAGGGGCAACGAGTAGGATTCCTCTTGGCGACCTTAATGTAATCCCGGTGATTGGAGAAAAGAACTCTAATTCAGTCGGCTAGGATTTGGCGCACTCTGGGCGCTCAATTTGTTTGTCTTGTAATGGTTAGTAACCAATCGGCTACAAGCAAACAAAACACTAGGACTCGTCCTGGAGAATTAGGGACATTAATACTAGTTCCGATTTATAGAGGGAACTCAAGTAATCCCACATTTGTCCTGCAGTGTTTCATTAATAAAGTTACTTAATTACACACTTGGCGTTTTCTTCTGAACAATATAAATATGCGCAATTTCTTTTCATAAGGCATGTGATACGAGTATAATCATTAAAGCAACTAATTAATAGTTAAGTTAATACACGTACACTCTACTAAATTAAAATTCCTTCATTGTAACCAATTTTACTCTAAATGAAAAATTTCTCTTTTTTTATTATAATATGAAGGAATATACCATTAGTTATTTCTTATTTGGGATACAATAAAAATAACATTTGAATAATGATGGTGAAAATGATATTAATAAATTGGAAAATTTCGTAATAATTAAAATTTTAAAAAAATCAGATTTTTAAAGTTTTTTAAAATTTTTAATTAAAGTTTACATAATTTGTGAATTATAATTTCAAAAATTAAAAAAAGAATTAAAATGTTGAATATTTCGATAATATTCAATGAAAGTGAACAACATTTGAGAGCAGGCTCTGGTACGTTATTTAATTAATTTATAAATTGCCACAAAGTGTGAGAAAAACTCTTTCAATTTCTGTTTCTATCATTTCTATCGTAATATTAACTAAACTCTAAGCAGTATTATTGTTGCACTTAATTCAATAAAATAATACAAATGTTATTTTCTTAATTTGAAATAGGGAAATAATAAAATCAAAAGTATTTTAAATTAATTATTATAGCACATATTTTAGTAAAATTATTTAATAATTAAAATTTTAGTAAAATTACAAAAATCTCCAGCAACACGTGTTTTAATGCAAATATTTAACATGCATGATATTTGTAAAAATTAAGTTAAAATGAAAAGAAGAAACATTGGAAATATGTAGCTATAAACTATTATAATAGAACAAATCTGAAAACAAAATCAAATAAAAATAAATATGAATAATTAAATTAATAAAATGTTTTTCCTTTTATACGTATACAAACTATTAATATAAGTAAAATTTCACATTTTTTGTATGTACTATGCGTCAACTCGTTTTATACAATTACATAAGCCTTCTTTTCAGTATTTTTGCCTCATTTACTTTTTATTAATAATCAAAATACGTTTCTTAAACAATCTTGAGGAATAATAACCATCATCGATACATACTTTAAAGGTGTGGAGAACAAAATTCTCGCTTGATCTCATTTTTATCAGAAAAAATTCTTCAAATCTAATGATATTAGCAGGGTTGGATTCACAATGGCTGTATTGGTAATACAGAGTACTTCAGAGCCACAGGTTTCGGGTTCGATCCTAGCCTTCTGCTTGCTTTTTGAACAATAGGAGATGGGTGTTGAGCTTCTGCGTTCCGTGTACAGGTATCTGAATGTGAGTGCTTCGGAGTTTTCCAGGCTTTTTCTCTCTTGCGACACATAAATAAGGAACATTATCTAAGAAAATATCACCTAAAATACAATTTACTCAGTGAAAATTAAAATAATATAAAAACACTTCAGGCTGTCCATTGTGTGAGATCAAACTGTAAAAAATATTTTGAACAAAAATATTTAGAGATAAGACAATAGAGATAATTACAATCAATCAATCGATGCGTAGGATTTCCTAATAATAAAATAAATTGCTTTCGAACTTATAAAATAAAAAAATCTGTTTCAATTACATAGGTTATGTTTTGTTGCTTTTCTTTTCATCTGATATTAAAATATATAGTGAATCTTTGTATTTTTTCCCAAAAATATTATTGGAATAAAGAAACTAGGGAAGCAACCTAAAATCTATTCTATTTCAGCACTGATTATTACTTACATGTTTTACTTTGAAATGATTTTTTCTTTTTTTAAATAAAAAAAAGAAATCCCTTTGGCAGGTGAAATTGTTGGCAGTGAGAAATCGCGTGATGGGCAGCTGACAGTTTTCGCATCAACCCCTGCATCGTTCAACTTTGCATCAAGTGAAAAGGGAAACGGATTAGGGAAACTTCTCAAAGGTTTTTCCCCTTTTTTATCTCGTGAAGGGTAAAAACTTTAAAAAATGGCTCTCACTTACTTTCTGAAGAAGATTGAATAGCTGCGCAGCTGATTGCTTTGAGTTGCTGCAGCGCTTATCGCAGTAAAGAGCGCGGCTGAAAAAATGTGGGTCACAAAGCGGGGAAAAAATTCCCTTTCAATATGAAAAAAAGGAAATTTCAACTATGTGCAAAGTGTGATAAGGAAATATTTATCCACTTTTATATACTTTTTGATTCATATATTTATGAGTACCTAATTCAATATCATAATTAATTGTTTTTAAAATTATTTAAATTTAAAAAAATTGACAGCGTTTAGTAGACAGCATAGTTTTGTTGCTAGGAATTTAATCGTCACCGCACAAACTGTTTCCCAAAAGAAAACGTTTCTTAAATAGTTGGCAGTATTTACAATCCTCAAAATTCTTGTTCCTCAAGGTATCCATTCTGACAGATGCATGCAGATCTGTTTGGCTGCATGTATCTATCAGAATGCATACCTTGAGGCACCAAGACAGATTTTACTTATAAAATGCAGAAGGCCTCTTGTTTAACAATGGCTGGATTCGGACCTGAGATCTTTGATTTTGAGGAGCAATATCCTATCATTACATAAAAGGAAGAGAACTGATTTTAAACTTTCTGCATGCTCGTATGATGGAATAAGTGTGAAAGTTTTTCCGGTTAGGACGCTTGAAACATGGATATATAGCCAAAAATCCAATATCAGTTCTCAAAAAAGCGAATAATGCGTGTTGGACATTTTAAAAATAACTTTAAAATGAAAATTAGCATTGTTAGACTGCCTATGATCAATGCAAATGGTCGGTGCCAAATATCAATGCCTGAACAAATTCATCCCAAAAGACCATCAATCCGTCAATCCATTTATAAAAAATATGTATAGAAAATCGGATGAACTACGTATTTTATCTATAATAACAATATAACTAAAAAATTGATAGATATTTTTTAGTTTTAATGCAATAAAATGTTATTATACTGCATATTACTATACTTCAATTACTCTATGCTGTTAAAATCAGAAGTAGTCAATGGTATTCATAACTTGACATCAGTATCAATCTTATACGATAGTTAAATGTAATAATGTAAATAATTCAAACGTTGCCATGATTGTTTTCAAATAGCAAAGGCGATATTTTGAGGGAAAATTCCCCATCTCTTTTCCACCTACTGTTGAACCACTAAATGTTGGTATTGCACGTGCTCTTTCTAAATGCTCATCTGTAGAAAATTATGTTGGAGAAATTTCTAGGTTTTAATTCTATGTAATCTAAACTGTACCATCTTTGAAATATTGTTCTAGAAGGTAATAATTAATAGTGGACATTATACAATGCCTTTAGGGCTTTAGGCTGTTTTAAAGCTGTATCTGTAAATGTGAATGCTTGGGATATTTCCAGATCTCCTTCCACGGTATTCAAGAATACGTCATATTATCTACTGAAAGTACTTCTGGAAATAAATAGTGGATATTAAAGAGACTTTAAACACTCACTCTTAATCCTTTAGTCTGTTCATTATATGGCTCAAAGTTTCTCTGCCGAAAGTTCAGTTTGCATTTAAATGCACAAATCCTGATTATGTCTGGTAATTAGGTAATATTAGGAAAGAAACAATGAGTTCAAGAAAATGATAAAAAAGAAAAAAAAAGAATTACTAATTTTTACGTCGCCCAACTTGTCTAATGGTCAGTGTGTCTGACCAGGGAGGTCCTGGGTTCGAATTCCGGTTCGGGCATGGATGTACTTTCTCTCTCTATTTATCCTGTCTTTGTGCTTTCCTTGTATGAATGTGGAGTGAATGGTTGCCTACCCTATAAACGTGTCACTATGGCATGTGTGTACTGAGGAAGTCGGATTCTACACCAAAATAGGGTTCAGTTGGAAAAGTGGAGCAGCGCACCCCATATTGCCAGCCTAGCTGGCACACGATAACAACAAAATTAATTTTTACAATAATCTTATTTTAATAAGATGCATGTGAAATGAGAAACCAAAAAATACTGAATAAAAATTAAGGTTTGATTCTTTAATGTATATCTGAGTATAATTAAATTTTTTGGGATAAATAAAAGGATTTTTAAGACAGAGTACTAATTATTATTACAATTACTTTGATATTTATTTTACATGTAATTTAAAGTTTAAAATACGAAACCCACCCCCCTGACACATAAAAAAAAAAGAATTTAAATAATTATTGCATTTGCACCATATCTAAAAACACTGTAACACTTTTAACGAACATGATATTTTCATTCCTTACAATTATGATATTTTTAATTATGGGCGTACTACTAGGATTTCCATCTGTCAGCACTGCAAGAGGCAAAAGCCACAACCTTTTATATAGTGGGGCACCCAATGGATGTGCCATCTTTGCTTTGAGAGTAGGTGGATCTTCGTACTTAGAAGCCAGGATCAAGCAGAAGATCCCCAAACTTGGCCTGCTACCTAAGAGATATCATTTCACATGGAAGACATCGCAACAAGGATTTAACGTACTTCAGCCGTCAAACGAAAGTAGAATAGTTAAAATATGTATAAATAATTTAATTCATTCTAACCTTTTTTTCCAATGGCGGGCACAAGAGGGTTGAACATGCCACAACAAGACCAGAAACTGCTACTCATTTGTAGTTACCCACCGGGCATTTGTGAACCAAGTCACGGAGGCGAGTAGCGTTACCCGCGCCATACCATCACAAACCCGTTTATAGGGCGGGCCACATTCATACAACATCACAGAAGAAAGGACAGCGAATTAAAGAAACATCCATGCCCGAACTGGGATTTGAACCCAGGACCAACAGCTCAGGAGTCAGGAACGCTAACCACTCAGCCATCGGTCGGCTTCATCTCATACATACACAATAGGAATTTTTCGCATAAAAATATCTGGGAATAGTGTCGAAGTTCATTTTGTTAACAAAATGATTTCTTTTATAAGGAGCAAACCATCGGTTTGAGAAGCTGTTTTACATTACTTCAAGCCATTAACACGTTGATAATTATTTTCCAAATGGCGGGCACAGTTGAGGTGATGAACCCTACGCCACAACAAGGCCAGAAACTGCTACTCATTTATCGTTACCCACCGGGCATTTGTGAACCAAGTCACGGTGGCGAGTAGCGTTACTCGCGCCATACCACCACAAACCCGTTTATAGGGTGGGCCACATTCATACTTCAACACATAAGAAAGGACAGAAAAACACAAAGAGAACAGAGATAAAGAAAGTAACATCCTTGCCCAAACCGGGATTCAAACCCAGGATCCATAGCTCAGGAGTCAGGAACGCTAACCACTCAGCCATCGGTCGGGTTATGCAATATTATAGATTGGTACATTAATATATATTTTTAAATAATTATAAGTGTAGTGTCACACAGTAATTTGTTATTTGGAAATTTTAAATCATTTCAAATTATTTAAAATAGCTTAATATCATGCTTATATACGTAAAATGAAAATTTCATTTATAAGCATGAGCCTGCCTTTTGTGTATCATATTTTATGATGTACTTTTCAGTTAAATTATAACCCAGCCTATCAAATTAATAGAAATTTTATACACTTGAACATTAGATTTCTAACAAACCTTCCGTGATCATAAAATGAAGACATCTTAATAAATTAAAATATCCGTCTTCTCTAAAGAGGATGGAACTCCGTCACTCCCTTGTCAAATTACAAAGCACAGTTCTCGAAATTATCTCTTCAAGAACCTGCACCGCCACATGTTTGAACAAGCGACAAGACTGAGAACAACGTGTCAGGAACTTATTTAAGAGACAAATATTTGCCAGACTTTAGGTTGAGAGACAAAATCTCGCCAAAAAAGAAAGATAAACAAACATCAGAAACTG
Organism: Latrodectus hesperus; assembly: GCA_037975125.1. NCBI lineage: Eukaryota > Metazoa > Arthropoda > Arachnida > Araneae > Theridiidae > Latrodectus > Latrodectus hesperus. The sequence goes on along the minus strand of CM075857.1, from coordinate 16,241,683 downwards.
GCAACAAGTTTACTTTGAATCTGCTCAGAACGCACTGATTAAAAAGACGTTGGAAAAGAACAACTGTCCACGGAAATTTCATTCTGAGCCCAATTGCTGAGAGTGGTTTTGTTTCTAACAAGGGCTAATTCACTCTTCCTGTCACGTTTTACGAAACAAATGAAGGACATTTTGAAGACTTGTTACTAGAAAAAGAAATTTTTAGATTTTTAGTGTCATGGAAAATAATTTTAAAGAGATTTTCGCAACGGTATTAATGTTGGTAATAATATAAGACCAACGTTGCTGTGAAAACTTTTTTAAAATTTATAACTGTAGTTTTAATCGTACTTACGTAATATTCTGTCAGATATTTTTGGCGAAATATATGTCACCAAAAATATCTGACAATCAGGTTTTTCTTTTCAAAATGGAGAGAAATGAAAAAAATAAGTAACTTTATTGAGAAATATGCAATAACTTTTTTTAGTTCATGTTCCAATTTTTATATTGAAATGGTAAGAGAAAAAGTAATCTGAAAATTCTCGCATTAACAAAAAATTAAAAATATGAAAATTGAGCTTATGAAATTGTTGAGGTACTGCAGCACTAAATTATAACAGTTGGAGATAAACCACCATATTTGGTGACATTTTTCATTCCCAGAAATGTGTGATGGAATTACACACAAGTACCATTATATATTTAATTTGTAATGGCAACAATATGAAAGAAAACTTGATGAAGCCAACTTCTTGTTTTCTACAATCTAAAATTAAAAGTTTATTTCTACACACCATACGCACAATATCTATGTTTATTCAACATAACTATAAGAAATCCCACTTCTATATTGGGAGAAAAATTAAACACTGTAAAAAGAGTTTTCTTACCATTAGAAGAAATTTAATAACACAGGAAAAATTCTATTAGAATTGTTATTGTTGTATAATATTTGAATTATTATTATTTAAAATGTTAAATGAAAACTCTAAAATTTTAATCTATAAATTACCAAGACTTATTACACTAAATTCTTGCATCTTTTTTTCTACTAATCCTAACGACTAAACATAACAGCCACGTAACTTTGAACCATAATAAAATAATGAGGTCAACTTCTAGCTAAGATGCTTCATTCAATTACTATCTTTTTAAGCCACAATCAAATGATGAGCTCAACTTTTAGCATATACACTTCATTCAATTAGATACTTTCTCTTTGAGAAGAAGACAACTGAAGACGGAGAATGTGGTGGTTGTACATATGTTTTCTATACGTACCTGCAGATCTTTTAAGACCCACGAAAACTCAATGTATAAATAGAAATATTGTTTACCATAAGTCTATACTCATGTGCAATTCTAATTTCGTTTTCTCTGCATTTTAGTATGCAAACGATTAATACTAATTCATCAAAGATTTTTGTGTACATTTCACACAATGAATCATAGATCATGTTTATTTCAATCTCTCTAGAAAATAGGCAGATGTTTATTTCAATCTCTCTAGAAAATAGGCAGATTATTTCGTTCACGAGTAGGGCGTCATATACAAGTATCTAATTACTATTACTTCGAGCCACAATCAAATGACGAAGTCAATTTCTAGGTCATACTATTATTTTGGACATACCATTTACTATCATTTTGGAGGAGGAGGACAAGACTCAAACAAGTAAAGTCACATCGGAGATCATCTTAAACAATTAGCACTAGAAATTATTAATTACATTCCCTGCGATGCAGTACAAATGTATAATGATGGTATAAAAAATAGCGTACTGGGAATGGAATCTATATTAGAATCCCTCATTCTGAAATCACGCCAAAGCAACGTAACCCTGACACGTGTTCAGTCTTCAGAAGATAATTAATAGCAATTAAAGTGGGACTTGCTGCTATCATTTCCAGCAACTGTGATTTTGGAGAACTTTGGATTTTGTCAGACAGCCGCAGTGCACTGCAACATCTGAGTGACTGGTCCTCTACAAAGGATGAAACAAGTCTATCTATTCTCCTGAAATTGAAAATGATCTCCCAAGACCATGATGTACGTCTCCGAAGGCTTCCATCCAATGTAAATATTAGTGGCAATGAGACAGCAGATCAACTGACCAAATAGGGCAGTGAGGAAGATACGCCCACTGATTCAACACTTACATATCAGGAACTTTACTCTAATGAAAAATCCAGGCTTCATTCAATCCGGCAAATTCCACCAACATGCCAATGGTAATCTGGAACATCTCCTGGAACTCTTCTGGAAACAAAACGTGACAGAAAATCTCAGACTGCCTTGGCCAGATTCTCAAGTGGACATCTAAAATGCTTATCGTTTGAACGTTGTACAAAAAAGTATCCCACTTGAAAAAATGCTGTGAACATCCAGCCACACCGAAAAATATTCTGGATTGCGTCGGACTTTCCCGGGAGGATTTATCCTCAAATTCCTCGCTAGCCATTGACATTTTAACTATCAATAATTTAAAGGAGTTGATCTGATAAATGTTAGATCTTTAAGAGGATAAGCCAACAACAAAAACAACTATTATTTTGAGCCGCATCCAACTTCTAACGCATATACTTCATTCATTCACTAAACTATGCTAGAAGTGGAATATATACAAATGCGTTTGAACTCACCATTTTTGTACTTTTGCATTGTATTTTCTGTTATTGTTGTAAATTCATTAAAACATGTATTCAACTATTGAAATCAGTGTACTTTGTATAAATGCTAAGCACATTGTGAGTTCGTCAGGACTTACTCATAATGATCCTAACATTTATTTGATCAATAGGTAATGGGATGTATTGCTTCTTTGTTTGAAACATTCTTCTAGGTGCAATAGAGGGAAATGCCGCTTAGCACAGCGAGACGGCTCGTAATTTTTAATCAAATGTGTGACGAGTTTGACATTTGAGCCTGAAACCCTCCTCTTTCCTTGACATCATATCATTGAAGGGACGTTGCAATAGCTTCCCATTTTATGTTCTGCAATCAGCATTAGTGTGCACGATGTATCTTCGACTGAGTCAGGTATAAAACCCATCTCCTGCTTCCCTCGAGAACGATACTTTCTTCAGACAGACTACAGTTGCAGAATGGCAAGGTCCCGCAGTTTGATATGTGAATTCAATCTTTTGCTGTAGATAAATTTTCTTTTTTCAACACTTTCTCCAAATTTTTAGGAAATTTCTCTGCATTCTCGCAAATATAAAGTTAAACTTTAAACAACAGGATTGCTAAGATGCTTATTCCCAAACCTTAGAATAAGGAAATCCTTTATTGAAATATTCTCTGTTCCATTATGACAGTTTTCTGCGTATTGCTATCTTAACATGTAAACTTGATCCTGAAATTTTCACTTTATGTTTATTTTTTATCTCTTGAACATAACACCCCATTCAAGAGAATTTAAAGCAAAATACCAAGAAATAGTTTTATGAATGCTTTTTCTAGAACTATTTTCTCGCATTTTGTCCCCAAAATATGCTTCTAAGATTTCCAATTTCAAAGTATATAAATTTACTTTCTAAAGTTATTTATGAAATGATGATTTCTAATGTGATCGAAATAAAGTGAGTGATAGAAATTCTCATAAATTACAATTTACAAGTGATTTATGAACATTATACTTTCCGGTCGAATAAATTTTATACATAACTCAGATTACTAAGCAAAAAGTGCATCAAAACTACCCTGCTGACAAAATATTTTTTTCAGTATTTTTCTACTTATCTTCTACCTGAAATCGCGCAGAATCCATCATTTTGGAAAATATTTAAAAATCAGCAATCTGGATTTCATAAATAATTTATTTATATTAAAACATATTTAAGATCTATGCCATACAGACCTAATTTCCATTTCTTTTCAGATTATAATCACTTCGACAGTTGATGTATTCAAACACATCAATCTGAATGCGAATCAATTTCGACAACCCAATCGATTAGAACTTTTTTTTTTCCTCCATTTCCAAAATTTTTTTCAAATTATTTTTTACGAGGATATTTTCATTGTATGCATCTTCAGGTTGCCTAAGTACAGTTACACGAAGAAAAAAAAGAATGTCCCCTTCTCTGTTTGCGATTCATGGTGAAACGAAAAGCCCTCGAGTAGAAATTTTAAATTCAAATGAAGTCATTCTTCAAACGTCCCCCACTTTGCTGCGACAAAAATGCAGGTTGATAGATACACACCCACACGTCGCTCGCGGTGGTGAGGTAGATATAGAGGCAAAGCAGACGTTTAAATATTCTTTTGAGATTTAATTTCTGGTGGGCAAAGAGCCATTTTCAGTGCTCCAGAAATAAAATGGAGTGATGAAGTGTGTTTTAAGCGAATTCTGCAGATTGTAATTCTCCGATTTCCCAGATGTCTTTTTACCAGACAGCAACTCCGTGATTGTGAATCAAGAATAATTCAGGCAGGAATTCTGGATTTAAATGGGCAGATAAACACCCCTTTTCCCTGGTGGAACAGAAGATAAATCATTCCATTGGATGCTTCCTTTTTCAAAATACCAGTGACGGTTTCGGTGAATTGCGGTGGATATAAAAGTAAACAAAACGATTCCTTTCTCCCGTTCTTCCACAAGTCGTTGGTTTCTGATTTATTTAGAAATATTTATTCTCCATTCAGCAAATTTATCTGAACAGGATGCTTAAATAATTTATTGTAGATTTAAGATATTTTATCGAAAACATATTCCATCCTATGTGAAAAATGCAGCAATCCTATGTGAATAACTGTGGGCCTGAAAATAGCAAATTCAGAAAACTGTAAGAGACATGCATAGATTTTGCTATGGGTTCCCAAACATTTCTTACACAGGCCTATTTAAAAAAAATACTTTCTTCCATCAATGCTATCAAAATTTTCACATGATATGTATAGTATATACAGCCTGCAACGGCATAAAATACAGCAGAAAAAATTATATAATATATAATAAATGCATATAATTTAAATAAATAACAATGCGACTAAAAATTCAGAGACAGTGTTATATTGGAGGTTTGTTTTATTTTCAATGCAGCATATATAAAATGCAACAGACAGTAAAATTATATTACTTATAACATATGTATAAATAAATAACAATATAGACAAAAATTCAGAAAAATGTTGTATTATTGTTTTATTTTCATATTATTTTCAAATTTATCACCAAATTGAATGGACTCCTGAATTATTATAAATCCTATTTTAAGTTCGAGGGTGTGCCAGGCTGAGTAGTTTGGGTAAGTGACTTCTAAGTTGCTGGTCTCGGGTTCGATTCCCTGTTCGGGCAGGAATATTTCTTTCTTCGCTTTCTTTGTCTTATAAAAGTGTTTGAGGGGAAGTGACGTGACTGTTCGCATCCATGAGTTGGTTCACAAGTGCAATGAAGAGTGAGGAGTAGTTTCTGTGATTGTTGTGGCGATACACTCAGAGTTAGAAAGAAATTTCCTTAGACTTCAAATATTCCATTAGAAAAATGCTTGGATCTCCCTGCTGTAGAAGTTCGTGATTATACGTTCTAATGCAAAGAGAAAAAATCAAAAAATATATATAAATAAACTTTCTATCATCTGATTTTCAACCTCAGTGTATTGTATACCATTTGATTAGTTTAATCTCTACAATGCAAAATATATCACATTCTTAACCAAAAATTATCTAATCTGACATTTTATCACGAAAAATACTCAAATTTCCTTAGGCAAACATTAAAGTCATCGATGAATTAATTTTTGGCTACATGATATGATAATATGACACCAAATGTGATAGTTTTTTAAGTGACTGTGCTATCACTTTTTATTCACAAACACTCTAAAAACTCAATAGGGACCAAAAGCTTAAAGCAAACGTAAACCTCCCTACCTGAAGTGGGACTCTAGACCATTGACATTTGAACAAAAATCCAGAAAGCTATCAATTAAGCAATGCCGACCAATGGCTGTCCTGACTCTTGAGCTGTGGGTCCCGGGTTCGAATCCCGTTTCGGCCATGGATGTTACTATCTCTCTGTGTTTCTCTGTCCTATCTTCTATGATGATGTAGAATCTGGCCCGGCCTATAAACGGGTTTGTGGTGGTACGGCGCGGATAATGCTACTCGCCTCCGTGACTTGGTTCACAGGTGCCCGCTGGGTAACGACAAATGAGTAGCAGTTTCTGGCCTTGTTGTGGCAAAAGGCTTAGTTACCCATAGTGTGCCCGCCATTGTAAAAAAATCGATTAAGCAATATCGATTATTGGTTTATTGAAGTATTATTTGAAATTCACTGAAGTGAATTTGGTGAACCAAATACATTTCATTTTCAAACATCTCTCTTTAATTTTATAGTTTATCTGTATGCCTCTCTCCAATCAGACATTTAAAAATCAATAATTAATAATATTTCTAACAGTTTTCAGAAAATAAGTTATTACCTAATTAAAAATTATCGTATAAGTTATAAATTACTGCGTTTCATAATGTTATACTGTTTAATGTATAAATTTCCAAACAGAGTAATTACTTTGTTCAAATCTTGGCGGTTTATTTCAGGGTTTTTAGGGAAGTATTTTTAAATTTAAAAGGTATTATGATAGATTTGAAACATAATTTGAAAATATCATCACCAAATGCATTTGTAAGATAGCAATAAGTCCTAGTAGTCTTGTATCATACTAGTGTTAGAGAATATAAACTCTCATAAAATATAGCAATTACATTCCTCAGTTCAAGGTCACTTCAAGGTGAAGTTGAGAGAGTCCTCTAACTTTGTATCTACTTTTATTTTTATTACTGATAATAATCTTTGTTGTAATAAGTAATCGATTTCTTAATATATACATATTTAGTCAATAATAATTGCTCTGGTCTCCCATGAAAAGTTCGTGAATTCGATTCTGAAATTGAGTGTGGATGATTGTTGTGTTAATGAGCCTGTTTTAAGCCAAAAGTCAACATGAAATAACACTGGTATTCCAAACGCAGTTCATAAGGCAAAAAAATCCCAAAAAAAGCAGTGAAAAGATAATCAGAGTGAAAATTAGATTATGTTATTATGTTTGCAACCATCTACTTCTGCTTCTTGAGTTTAAAAAAACATGGCAATGCACTTCGTAGTTTTGAACTACTATCAAATGCTGTTGGCATTTGATAGTAGTTATCTGTTGCTGTGTTGACATCAGTTGATACCAATGTTGTTCTTCTCTTCACTCCAATCAATGTATTTTATATATATATAAACCCTACAAAAATTAGATCGCTTATAAATCTTGTCAACATAGTGTTCATAGTTATAATCAGGTATCGTACGCGTTGCCTCAAGATGGATGACTCTTATCATCAGACTGCCACGATCGCCCTCATTTGATTTGTGTGCAAAATCATTGACATATTTATAATTCAGAAAGAAGACCAACTTGTCTAGTGGTCAGCGTGCCTGACTGCGGATAAGGGGGTCCTGGGTTTGAATCTCGATTCGGGCATGGATGTATTTTCTCTATCTATCCTGTCTTTGTCCTTTACTTTGTATGAATGAGGTGTGAATGGTTGCCTACCCTATAAACGGGTCCCTATGGCATGTGTGTAGAGCAAAGTCGCACTTTCACCTTCATGGTGCTCTGATTAAAACGAAAGACGCTCCCAATTGACTTAAATTCACATAGCCAAGGCATAGCGAGCTTGGCTTGTCCAAATGTCATTAGTAACAACAACAACAATATAATTCAGAAAATATTAATTAGAATTATATTATATGAATTCTACATCCATTGAATATCAAATTTTATATTTAATTCTTTAATTATAGCACATTTTCGTCATGTAATTTATGAATACTGGAGTATCCATTGCATACAAGAATAATTCCATTATTCAGAAGGATTTATTGGGTTTTCTTTCCAAATATTTTCCTATCATCCATCTCGGATAAGAGGCTTAATGGAAGCATTTATCAGATAAAAAAAACCCATTTAAACCATGACGACTTCCTGGTAATTATCACGCCACTATAATTGAGAAAGATTTTCATTCTTCCATCGCTTACTTTACGATATCTCACTGCGAAGGCAATCCGCCGGGATTAGGCTCATTCGAGGAGTTAATCGAAACACAAATGATGCAAGCGTTCCCATGAATCATTCAGCGCGCTCTTTCTTCAACAAAACAAGTTCTCTTGTCACCAGGAAGTCCCGAGTCGCTTTGCGTCTGCCACGTTGATCTTTGACTCGCATCTGAGCCGATTCCTAAATCTTGGTATTGTGAGTTCGTTATTTATTAAGACCTTTATGCATTGATTTTTGATGGTTTTCTATGGGAATGTGATGTATAGGGTGATCTTTTTTAAAGTGACAGTGTTTGGAGCGTCCTGTAGCGCCATCTAATAGCCGAAAGGGCACCAAACTTAGTGTTTAGATTAATCAAGACACGGGAAAAAGGATTCCTTAAAAAATAGTTACAAAAATTACTACTAGGACATTTTATGGCGCTTTACAATGTATAAAATGTGAGAAAAGAAAAATACCAATACATAAAATTGTACAGTTAAATTATTAACATTTAATTACTACATTAACTTCCCCGGTGAGGAATTAGACCACATTCCATGTGAGTACCGTTCTCAGAAATAACACCGTGCATTCTGCGTACAACGTTCTCCACAGCGGAACGTAACCTATCACGAGGAATATTCCGCACAGTCCTTGTTATGCTGTCCTTTAGAATAGACAAAATTGATACTCCACCAACATAAACGCACGTTCCGGTAACATGAGAGACATGGCCCCTGGAGCTCGTTTGCTTCAGCTGAGATTATTTGTCGGAGCTGTCTACTACTTGCTTTTATGGCCCCTATAATTGGCACTTTCAATGCACAACATTTGCATTTTTCTTTGAAACCCGTATTTATGCTAACTCTCATTATTGTAAGCTACAGCAGCGTCACAACATACCCTTACGGTGACTTTTGGAACTATTTTTTTACGGAATTCTTTTCCCCATGTCTTGATTAGTCTAAATACCAAGTTTGGTGTCATTTCGGTTATTAGATCGCGCTACAGGACGCTCCAAACACTGTCACTTTAAAAAAGATCACCCTGTATATTGTCTCACACATCATGAGTAAGTGCTTCTTCTACCAAAATGTTACCCTACATTTTGCAGCTGAGGAGAAATGACAGTAAACTTTATTATCACAGTGAGGTGTGCATGTGCGACTCTGGGAGTGACAACCCTTCTCACATTCTTCTTGAATGCCCATCTGTTTCAGAAGAAAGGAACGAGCTTTGTAAAGACTTAAATAACAGGTGGCCCCCGATTATGGTGGACCTAGTTAAGAAAGAGAATTTTGAATTTTTTATAAAATTTATCTCATGCTGTTATCTAATTTCATTTTTCATTTTTATATCTCTTTTTTTCTCTCTGCCTTCTTTTATTATTATTATTATTTTATTCTCATGATTTACTTGGATTTGTTTTGTAGTACATTTGTTGTACCTTCGGGCTCTGTGTGGTATTCCTTGGTGCGCAGGGAGATATTTTTGTTTTCCCAAATAAAAATAAAAAAAACTTTATTATCACGGAGCATTAGTTGCAGAATGAATAGCATACAGTGGGCCATGGTAGCGTAGTGGTTAGGGTGTCGGCATTCCATCCGGAAGGATGGGGTTCGATTCCCAATGCCACCAAAGACCCACCGAGTGCATGCGATATACGTGCTCGTTAAATCTGTGGAATCGAAAGTCCTGTGATCGGTCGTTGAGTAGTTACCATGGTTGCAATGGTCCGGAGAAATTTTCTCCCCCTTCAGATCAATGCCAAAATGAAGGGAGTAGATCCTCTGGTGCTGCCATCTATCGGAGGATTTGAAGAGCAAAAGTCGTACTTTCACCTTCATGGTGCTCTGATTAAAACGAAAGACGCTCCCAATTGACTTAAATTCGCATAGCCAAGGCATAGCGAGCTTGGCATGTCCAAGTGTCATTAGTAACAACAACAACATAGCATACAGTTTAACATAATTTTTATAGCAGAATTTCTTTTACCAGCAACTGTTACAACAAAACAAGTCTTAAAAAACAAACAAGTTAGTAAAATAGGCTTTAAACTGGATCTGGATAGAAATGAAATTAATTCGGATGACTTTAGAATGCACATTTATTGTACTTTTAGGACAAAAATCCTCTTTTAGTCAAATTAATACAAAAATGGAGTGTAAGATTATATTTGAGTAATATTCCCACTATATAGCCAAAATTGGCTGCTGAGGTCTGGTTGGTTAGGGTGCCGTTCATGTTATCGGAAGGTAGTGGGTTCGAATCTTGATCCAAGTAAAGATCCTTTGAATTTGCTAATGGCAGGAAGCGCACGTACAATATGCCTTTCTGGCAATGCTTTCCAAGTGAAATGATACCTCTGCAGATCTGATTGGTCCAGGCTTCGAAGACCCCGCCCCTTTAGAGATCATGATGCAAATTTGTATAATTTATGCAAAGTATAGTCTCCCAGATATACTATAAAGTATATTAAGTGTACTCTATTTAAATTGTTTAAATTACAAATTGAATTAAAAACGAAAATAGAATAGTTAAAATATGTATAAGTAATTTAATTCATTCTAACATTTTTTTTCCAATGGCGGGCACATGAGGGTTGAACCCTATGCCACAACAAGGCTAGAGACTGCCACTCATTTGTCATTACCCAGCGGGCACCTGTGAACTAAGACACGGAGGCGAGTAGCGTTGCCAGCGCCATACCACCACAAGCCCGTTTATAGGGCGGGTCACATTCCTACATCATCACAGAAGAAAGGACAGAGAAACACGGAGAGAACAGAGAAGGAAAGAAACAACCATGCCCGAACCGGGATTTGAACCCGGGACCAACAGCTCTGGAGTCAGGAACGCTAACCACTCAGCCAATCGGTCGGCATTCATTCTAACTTATAAAATTAAATTTTGCAATATAATAATGATAAAATAAATTATTATATATAAAATACTTTATACAAAATATTTTATACAATAATCCTTTCTACAAAATAATTTATTTTATGCATATTTTATACTTCAAAAGAAATGAATCCTAAAATTCTAAACAAAAACATCTAGCAGTTGATACCATTGGTAAAAATGCTAAATGTACATATTGATAAAAATTACAACACTCTGTGAAGTGTTAAAAGTAAAAATATATAACTAGAAATTTCCAAAGTTTTAAACAGAAAATATAATATATTAACTATGTGTAATTTAAATACTTGCTCTGTTTTTGGTTCCTAGCTTTTATTCATTATTTAAACACCTTTTTTCCACGTCAAAAAAAACTTAAATAAACTTAAATTATGTGAAATAACGGTAAATTGATAAACAGAATACCTTTGCAATTTTTACAAAAAAAAGGCTTTTATTTTTCATACCAAAGGACATCAAATTTAAATTAATTACTGGGTTGACATTTAAAAAGTCAAAAATAGAAAAGAATGGATATTTAACTTAAAAACTTCTGTCGAATACTGCTTTAATTATTCTCTGAAGCTGAAGCTATTCAGAAATAGAGACCCCAGAATAAAACTCGCAAAAGACGCCAGGATGTCAAATCGATTTCCCCGGAAAACGGAAGCAGACGAGAAGTGAAACCATTTATGCTAATCATGCCCCCATTATTATTTTTCTAAAGAGATGGAAAAATTAAATAAATTTTTAATTTGCATAATCTTGTTAAAGCGTTATTCGCCTTTTTTTTAAAACATAACGCTTCAGTCGTTTTCGTTGATTTTTCTTAATATTAGAAACGTCATACACTTGATAAAATTTTTTGGACCTAAAAATAAAATAAATTACATTCATTTCTGCCTTTTTGAATACATGAAATTAAAGTATTCTTCAATGATTATTTCATTCTCGTGCTTAGTTGTTTCGAGTCATAGGACAGCTTAATTTATTCCGTTATAATAACGTTCAAATAAAAAAGGGGGTTTCATTTAGAGTACCCATCTTTTGTGCGGTTCAAATGGATCTTAATATTAAGACCATGCTTAATAAATTTCAAATCTGAAGAAAATTTTATGCTCCACAGATAAAGTATTGAAATAAATTTAAAGTTAGAGAATTTTTTTTCTGTTTAAATATTGAAAAATATTTTAAAAATAACACTCAAAAGACGAAAAATAGGAAATTCCTTGTAAAATAATTATTTACTTACACTTTGAATTAAATCAGTTTTCCTTTCAAATGAAATAGAAATAATTTAAAATAATTTTTTGAGTAATACTATCTTTTCTTTAATAGAGAGTTCTCAATAATTTTGAAGTTATATGTTATTATGAACTTTCTCAGCATATAATATTAATACAGAAAAATTCATAATATATTGTTGATTGTTAAGAAGATAAGAAATTGATTGTTAAGAAGATAAGAAAAGGAATATTTTTCATTTTTAATCAGGTTAGTAACAGGAATTTTTAACTTTTAATATTCTGTAACATTAGTAATTGTATTGAAATATTTAAAGCAAACGTTAGAACGAGAAAAATTTCGATTTGTAAGAGCTTCAGTATTGTGTAAATATGATTCAAAAATCTGATTATTTGATTTTCTGATATACACACATACTCATAAATTTACATATACAGTTAATAAACTTGCTAAAAAGAGTATTAAAAATATAATATATAGGGGTGTGGTTTCAATTTTAATTATTTTTAAAAAATGAACTACTTTTTACAGATTGGCTTTCTAATTAATTTAATTATACATTGATTATTTTTATTCATTTTAATTCTCGTTCTATAAAGGCAAAGGTGCTAATATTAATAATGAAATATTTTGAAATATATGATTCATAGTTATAACAGTTACCTGATTTTTTCAATCGATCAAATTATATTTCAGTTAACAGCTATCATCTCAAATTTGTGGCAACGGCTACGGTTTCGCCTAGCAACCAATAAAAGACAAAACAATGTATGTTTATGTTTAAAAGTTATTGCACAGGCTTGGAATTTCTCGTCATTCTCTATTCCACTGTAGTTGTGCAAATATAACAAATGCAACTCGTTCATATGTAAATACATTATTCTTTATTACGGAGAGTTAAATGTAAGCAAGCTCACAGAATCCATAAATCTTATTCTACTAAGAATTATTAATTTCTGAAATGTGTTAAGGAATTTTCTGACTTTCATTTACATATTAATATTCTTCTTTAAGAAACAATATTTGTTAATGAGTTATCTACACATATCTGTGAGAAACATTTTCATGTTTTATTCTGCTGGTAAAATTGTCTAATATAGTATTTCATATGTCTTCTTTCAAATAAAATCACTATTTCAAGATTTTGAAGCACATACCTTCTGAATTTATAGATTTAGTACAACTCATTCCATTTTAAAAGGTTGTATTTTCAAAACTATCGCCATTTACACAAAAGGTATCTGAAAAGAACTTCAATTCACCACTTTTATACACCTTCAATAAGTGTTTATTTTGTGAACAGTCATAGAACTCATTCCACACATTTTGAGTAAAACTAGATTCTTCATGAATTTCCAATATCATTACAAGATTTTATATTTATGAGTTATTCTTTTCCCTACTCTCTTCTAAATATGCATTGCACCACAGTATTATATAGTATTGTGCAACCTGACTATCAAATGTCAAGAATACGAGATCATTTTTCTTCCTTATGCCCATGTTCGACTAATATTAACCTCGGACTGCCTCACTCAATCTGGAGGACAATAGACTCGTTCTGCCACCAGGAATATACAGAACAAGCTTGGTGAATTTCTTCTGCCACCAAGAATACCCAATACAAGCTTGGAGAAGTTCTGTTTTACTAAGAATACACAATACAAGCTTGGAGAAGTTCTGTTTTACTAAGAATACACAATACAAGCTTGAAGAAGTTCTGTTTTACTAAGAATACACAATACAAGCTTGGTGAGGTTCTGTTTTACTAAGAATACACAATACAAGCTTGGTGAGGTTCTGTTTTACTAAGAATACACAATACAAGCTTGGAGAAGTTCTGTTTTACTAAGAATACACAATACAAGCTTGGAGAAGTTCTGTCATACTAAGAATACACAATACAAGCTTGGTGAGGTTCTGTTTTACTAAGAATACACAATACAAGCTTGGTGAGGTTCTGTTTTACTAAGAATACACAATACAAGCTTGGTGAGGTTCAGTTTTACTAAGAATACACAATACAAGCTTGAAGAAGTTCTGTTTTACTAAGAATACACAATACAAGCTTGGAGAAGTTCTGTTATACTAAGAATACACAATACAAGCTTGGTGAGGTTCTGTTTTACTAAGAATACACAATACAAGCTTGGTGAGGTTCTGTTTTACTAAGAATACACAATACAAGCTTGGCGAGGTTCTGTTTTACTAAGAATACACAATACAATCTTGAAGAAGTTCTGTTTTACTAAGAATACACAATACAAGCTTGGTGAGGTTCTGTTTTACTAAGAATACACAATACAAGCTTGGAGAAGTTATGTTTTACTAAGAATACACAATACAAGCTTGGAGAAGTTCTGTTATACTAAGAATACACAATACAAGCTTGGTGAGGTTCTGTTTTACTAAGAATACACAATACAAGCTTGGTGAGGTTCTGTTTTACTAAGAATACACAATACAAGCTTGGCGAGGTTCTGTTTTACTAAGAATACACAATACAAGCTTGGAGAAGTTCTGTTTTAATAAGAATACACAATACAAGCTTGAAGAAGTTCTGTTTTACTAAGAATACACAATACAAGCTTGGTGAGGTTCTGTTTTACTAAGAATACACAATACAAGCTTGGTGAGGTTCTGTTTTACTAAGAATACACAATACAAGCTTGGAGAAGTTCTGTTTTACTAAGAATACACAATACAAGCTTGGAGAAGTTCTGTTATACTAAGAATACACAATACAAGCTTGGTGAGGTTCTGTTTTACTAAGAATAAACAATACAAGCTTGGCGAGGTTCTGTTTTACTAAGAATACACAATACAAGCTTGGAGAAGTTCTGTTTTACTAAGAATACACAATACAAGCTTGGTGAGGTTCTGTTTTACTAAGAATACACAATACAAGCTTGGTGAGGTTCTGTTTTACTAAGAATACACAATACAAGCTTGGAGAAGTTCTGTTTTACTAAGAATACACAATACAAGCTTGGAGAAGTTCTGTTATACTATGAATACACAATACAAGCTTGGTGAGGTTCTGTTTTACTAAGAATACACAATACAAGCTTGGTGAGGTTCTGTTTTACTAAGAATACACAATACAAGCTTGGTGAGGTTCTGTTTTACTAAGAATACACAATACAAGCTTGAAGAAGTTCTGTTTTACTAAGAATACACAATACAAGCTTGGAGAAGTTCTGTTATACTAAGAATACACAATACAAGCTTGGTGAGGTTCTGTTTTACTAAGAATACACAATACAAGCTTGGTGAGGTTCTGTTTTACTAAGAATACACAATACAAGCTTGGCGAGGTTCTGTTTTACTAAGAATACACAATACAATCTTGAAGAAGTTCTGTTTTACTAAGAATACACAATACAAGCTTGGTGAGGTTCTGTTTTACTAAGAATACACAATACAAGCTTGGAGAAGTTCTGTTTTACTAAGAATACACAATACAAGCTTGGAGAAGTACTGTTATACTAAGAATACACAATACAAGCTTGGTGAGGTTCTGTTTTACTAAGAATACACAATACAAGCTTGGTGAGGTTCTGTTTTACTAAGAATACACAATACAAGCTTGGCGAGGTTCTGTTTTACTAAGAATACACAATACAAGCTTGGAGAAGTTCTGTTTTAATAAGAATACACAATACAAGCTTGAAGAAGTTCTGTTTTACTAAGAATACACAATACAAGCTTGGTGAGGTTCTGTTTTACTAAGAATACACAATACAAGCTTGGTGAGGTTCTGTTTTACTAAGAATACACAATACAAGCTTGGAGAAGTTCTGTTTTACTAAGAATACACAATACAAGCTTGGAGAAGTTCTGTTATACTAAGAATACACAATACAAGCTTGGTGAGGTTCTGTTTTACTAAGAATACACAATACAAGCTTGGTGAGGTTCTGTTTTACTAAGAATACACAATACAAGCTTGGAGAAGTTCTGTTTTACTAAGAATACACAATACAAGCTTGAAGAAGTTCTGTTTTACTAAGAATACACAATACAAGCTTGGTGAGGTTCTGTTTTACTAAGAATACACAATACAAGCTTAGAGAAGTTCTGTTTTACTAAGAATACACAATACAAGCTTGGAGAAGTTCTGTTTTACTAAGAATACACAATACAAGCTTGGTGAGGTTCTGTTTTACTAAGAATACACAATACAAGCTGGGAGAAGTTCTCTTTTACTAAGAATACACAATACAAGCTTTGAGAAGTTCTTTTTCACTAAGAATACACAATACAAGCATGGTGAGGTTTTGTTTTACTAAGAATACACAATACAAGCATGGAGAAGTTCTGTTTTACTAAGAATACACAATACAAGCTTGGTGAGGTTCTGTTTTACTAAGAATACACAATACAAGCATGGAGAAGTTCTGTTTTACTAAGAATACGCAATACAAGCTTGGTGAGGTTCTGTTTTACTAAGAATACACAATACAAGCTTGGTGAGGTTCTGTTTTACTAAGAATACACAATACAAGCATGGAGAAGTTCTGTTTTACTAAGAATACACAATACAAGCTTGGTGAGGTTCTGTGTTACTAAGAATACACAATACAAGCATGGAGAAGTTCTGTTTTACTAAGAATACACAATACAAGCTTGGTGAGGTTCTGTTTTACTAAGAATACACAATACAAGCATGGAGAAGTTCTGTTTTACTAAGAATACACAATACAAGCTTGGTGAGGTTCTGTTTTACTAAGAATACACAATACAAGCTTGGAGAAGTTCTGTTTTACTAAGAATACACAATACAAGCTTGGAGAAGTTCTGTTTTACTAAGAATACACAATACAAGCTTGGTGAGGTTCTGTTTTACTAAGAATACACAATACAAGCTTGGAGAAGTTCTGTTTTACTAAGAATACACAATACAAGCTTGGAGAAGTTCTGTTTTACTAAGAATACACAATTCAAGCTTTGAGAAGTTCTGTTTTACTAAGAATAAACAAAACAAGCTTGGTGAGGTTCTGTTTTACTAATAATACACAATACAAGCTTGGAGAAGTTCTGTTTTACTAAGAATACACAATACAAGCTTGGTGAGGTTCTGTTTTACTAAGAATACACAATACAAGCATGGAGAAGTTCTGTTTTACTAAGAATACACAATACAAGCTTGGTGAGGTTCTGTTTTACTAAGAATACACAATACAAGCTTGGAGAAGTTCTGTTTTACTAAGAATACACAATATAAGCTTGGAGAAGTTCTGTTTTACTAAGAATACACAATACAAGCTTGGTGAGGTTCTGTTTTACTAAGAATACACAATACAAGCTTGGAGAAGTTCTGTTTTACTAAGAATACACAATACAAGCTTGGAGAAGTTCTGTTTTACTAAGAATACACAATACAAGCTTTGAGAAGTTCTGTTTTACTAAGAATAAACAATACAAGCTTGGTGAGGTTCTGTTTTACTAATAATACACAATACAAGCTTGGAGAAGTTCTGTTTTACTAAGAATACACAATACAAGCTTGGTGAGGTTCTGTTTTACTAAGAATACACAATACAAGCATGGAGAAGTTCTGTTTTACTAAGAATACCCAATACAAGCTTGGAGAAGTTCTGTTTTACAAAGAATACCCAATACAAGCTTGGTGAGCTTATTCCTCCATCAGGAATACACAATGGTGTGAGGAATACACAACTTGGTGAATTTGTAGTTTCTATGCATCTCTCATAGCACTATGAATGATACTTTTGAAAATACAGCTTTTTCAAAACGGATGAAATATTTATGCTTACTTTTGTTTTATGGCTTTGAAGTTCTTAGCTGATATTAAGTATTTAATATGGTTTTAGAATGCATATTTTCCAAAAAACATTTTCTCTTCATGTTATTAATAATTATAGTAAAAGCTATAATTGTCTCAAAGTCTAATCATTTTTAAGAGTGGTATGTTGTTTTTACTTTCACAATACGTAACAAACAACTACAAATACTTAACAAATGGATTCTTTATTGTTTTAATACGTATATTAAGCTTTCTGTATTCATTTTATAAACATATACAAATCTGTTTCTTTATGAAGCATTCTTTTTCCTATTTAGTTTCATAATTTATGTTAATTTTATCCTTTTTCATGTTTTTTTTTATTGTTTGAAACATTTTATTTATGTAATGTTAATTCCTTTGAACATGAGCACAAAAATTTATTCGAAGCACATTTTCCTATATTTTATTGCTGAGAAAAGACATATTTTTATTAGATTCTTCTTCTAAATTCTGTTGATGAGGAAAGACTTATTTTTATTAGGTTCTTTTTCTAAAATTTTTCATAATGTTAAATTTACTTTTAATTTATTCCTTTTTGCAGTTTTTAATTTATTTTTCTTTGGAACTTTTTTTCGGATATTTGAATAACTTTATTCGTGTTCTAAATGATTCAAAATGATTTTATTGAAATATTAACTGTATTTTAAATACATTAATGTTTCTTTTATTACTTCACCTTTTCCATTTGTTTTCTAAATCTATTTATTTGTTAAGCACTTCAGCAATATATATATATATATATATATATATATATATATATATATATATATATATATATATATATATATATATATATATATATATATATATATATATATATATATATATATATATATATATATATATATATATATGTAGGGAGGAAATAAAAATTTTAGTAATTTACTCAGCATAAAGGCAGTTAGAAATATAATTACTAAAAATGAATACAATCTTCAAAACTTAATCTATACAACAGAAATACAAAAATGGAATTATAAATTTCACATAAAAATAAAATTTAAATTGAACACCTGAGTAAAATGAACGAAATTAAGTTTCAGCGTCATCAGGGGATATTAACCTCATCGGCTCTATAAGTATGGCTTTACTACAGTGGCAAAAAACTATGTCACTACACCCCAATACACAGTAAAACGCAAATATAAAATATGAAGATGACAAATAATTTGAATTTAATAAAAGCACATATAAAATATAAAGTATTCCTACACAAATGTAAAATTTAAAAAAATTATTATAAAACCAAGTAAAACCTCTTTATATACAAACAGATAAAGTAACAAAGTGCTAATGTGATTAAATATCTTCGATGAATACAATTTGAAAATATAAGAAATTTAATAATATGCAAAAATTTCAAATCTAAAATTAAAAAGAAATAGAATTACGTTCAGGACATAAAAAGATAACGTTATTATCATATTCCAGTTGATAATAACTAAGCAATGTAGCCTATAATAATAATGTCTTTTTCTGTAAATAAAATTTCTATACTTTTACTTGACAAATAGACCTTTAATTATAATAAATACAAAAATTTCTTTTTACAGCTAACATTATTAATTAAAAATATTGAGTTTATATAAGTTTTTGAATAGTAAAAAATTTGAAATTAGATTTTATATACTAACATTAATTCCAAAATATAATAAATGTTTCATAAAGTTTGGATAAATTCCACTTGTAGCATTTAAGTCTTACTTTAGTAAATCTGGTATTATTTTAGCTAAATATTTAAATATTATTTCAATAATGCTATTAATACTAAAGTTACTGGGATCGCTAATGATAATAAACCAATTTTAGCTCTCCCCTCTAATAACTGCAAAATGTTTTTTCATTTTTCAAAAGTTTTTTCTCACTATTATACCTATTAACAATCTAAATGATTTCCTACATTATTACATTCAAAATTTTAAATACTAATTAAATATTAACTTTAAAATAATCTAGTAAAATTTTTCATTTTCAGCAACTATACCCATAATGGTGAGAATATTTTTATTCACTTTTGTAGTATACCAAATCTAATATATTTCCATTTTACTTGCTAATTTATTTTTACTTAATTTTGAAAAAATTTCACCCTCATTTAAGCTTTTCCCTATATTGATTATTTTGTTATTGTTAATAATTTAGATTTTAATAATGTTTCGCATAATTTATCTTGCTATACTTTCACCCATTAAAACTAATACATATAAAAACTGCATTGGAATTTTATATTTATTTATTAACATTAAAAACTACTATTTATACTGAAATCTTCGGAAAAACAAATTGCTTTGACTTCAAAGTTGAAACATTTCTTTAAAGATTTATTATAATATAACCTTTAGTGTATTAAATTCCATTGCAATAATTCTAAATTTATTGTAATCAAATTGAATTCTAAGTTTATAAGCTTAAAAGCAATAATATCCCTGTAAATTTTATTTTATATTTTGAAGGAAGTAGAAGAATTGCTTGTAAGATTGAAATGATGCTTGCTTTTTACAATTACAGAAGGGCCATTTAAGCACATTCAAGTTTTCCTGGTTACAATATACTTAAACTTTAATTGACGTCAAATTTATTCTATTAACATATTTAATAAATTTTTACTTTAAGTTTAAAATTACGTCACGCTCATTCTAATTTACATATTTCATTTATACAACATTTAACTTCATTTTTCTCTTTGACAATTATGCCTTTCATCCATAATATGCACAAGCTTTAGCATCCTTATTTTTCTATTTTAAATTTTTATCTGATTTGATATATTGTTGTTGTTTTGTGCCAGCTTAGCTGGAAATATAGGTTGCGCTGCTCCACTTTTCCAACCAAACTGTAATTTGATGGTGAGTCCGACCTCTTTAGTACACACATGCTACAGGTTGCTGTTTATAGAGTAGGCAACCATTCACAACAGATTTATACAAGGAATGGACAAAGGCAGGAGAGAGAGAAAGAACATCCATGCTTAAACCTGGATTCGAACCCAGGAACTCCCTAACCGCAATCAGACACACTGATTAATAAATAGGGTGGGCGGCCTTTGATATATTATTTAATTTATTTCATATTATCATAATATAATTTTTAAATATTTTTGTATTACATCTTTCTTTTATTTTAACATTCTTTGGAGAAAATGAATGCACAAAGAATTTTCAACCTTCGTTTTATAGCCTTATCAGAAAAGAGAATTTGTCCATTTTGCCTAGCTGACCATCTCCCTCCTGATGATGACGTTTTTCTAATGCTTTTTAATTCTGGATTTATGTTTCATCTCTTTTTTAATTTTGGATTTTAAAATTTTTATTCCTGGTAAACTCATCTTTAGTTGCTTTTGCAGTGATTAGGATAGTTAATATATATTTATAAATAAGAATTAGTAAGCATTTTGTGTGTATATATATATATACATATATATATATATACACACACACATATATATATATATATATATATATATATATATACACACACACACATTTATATATATATACACACACACACATATATATATATATATATATATATATATATATATATATATATATATATATATATATATATATATATATATATATATATATATATATATATATATATATATATATATATATATATATATATATATATATATATATATATATATATATATATATATATATATATATATATATATATATATATATATATATATATATATATATATATATATATATATATATATATATATATATATATATATATATATATATATATATATATATATATATATATATATATATATATATATATATATATATATATATATATATATATATATATATATGTATATATATATTTATGTATATATATCTGTGTGTGTGGGTAATTTTTAATTGTGTTGTAGCAATCAGGCTTGAGGCTATATTTTCATGAATTTAGCAGTTTTTATCTTACTTGCTGACTCTATAAAGATTTCTTTGTTTTTGTTAATATACTCTCGAAAACTTATCCGAGTAGAAAAAACAAAAGCCCTTGTCGAGTCTCGTTCTGCTTCATTTGACGAAAGACGAATTCGTCAAACTCGATAAATCTTCTTTCATCATTCTATTCCATGGGAGGCATTGGCATTCTACGTCTCCATTTGAAGAACCAGAATTTCATTTTCCCCTTATTTTTCTTTAAAATTTTATTTCTTTTCCCCCTAGAAAATTCCTGTTTATCCAGTGCCGAGGAAGGTGAGGGGATGGGGACTGATTGGGAACAAACAACGAACTCCAGTTTCGAATCACGTATTTTGTGGAGCAGGGGGGTGAGGGGAACATCAAGGGTCTAAGCATCTTCCCGCAATAAATTCCCCACCGAATGGACTTCTTTTTTACTTTAAACTTTTTTTTTCTTCCATCCCACCTCCTTACTTTCGACAATTTCTTTCCATTTCTGATCCCTACAGACAACCACCCCTGTGTTCACCTTCTTTTTCTTCTTCCAGTGATAATGGACTTGACTTTACTTTTTAAGTCTTTCTATTATTGCTCTCTAAGGGACAAATCTTCTGGAATGAAATGTTATATTTAAATCAAAAGTTATAATTTGAAACAGAAATTATGCCATTATTTCATATTTAATGTTTATTTTGCTTAAGTGATTTAATAACTATCGACTTTATTATTCTGTTAGTATCGAATTGAAGAACGAAACAGAAACAGAATTGAAGAACGAAATTTTCTATTTAAATGCAAAATAAATGACAATTTTTCATTTACCGAGAAATAAAGTAGATTTTGTCCCATTAATCAAGCAAATGGAATACATTTACATCAAATGTACGTAAATAGATGCTAAATTGAACTGTATGCATACTAATTGTATGTACAGGTGTAATATGAAAAATTGTAAACGAAGAAGAGTAAGATACGGCCATTGTTATGTGCATCCTGCGAACAATAAGTGATCTGTATTTCGAAATGATATGCATAATGCAGCGCGAGAACAGGGTCGGGTCAGAAGATCGTATTACCACCATGGACTGCGATAAACAAAACAACGCGTCAAGGCAAAGACTCAATGACAATACGGATGGCTTCCTGAGGAATGACTCTATCAACCATTTGCCAAAGTGCGTCTTCTGAAGCAGGCAGTGGCAGGGTCTGCAAGCTGAGTCAAATCATATTCAAACGTGCACGGTGTCCAGGGAAGCAGCTGTACACCTTGCAGGGTATGTTGACTGATGTGTGATCAGCGCTATCCTGCTTATAAAGGGCACTGAGCACCCCATGAAGGCCTGTCAAAGGCTGGAGAACATTATCCACATGACGTTGGGGTCCCAAAGTGGTATGCATATAAACTAGAGGTCACCTAGAATCGTACCCAATGGTACCCCAAACCACGATGCTGCGTTGTCGCGCATTGGACGGTTCCACAATTGTTGCAGGATTGGATTTGTCACCACGTCGACGCCACACTCGTACCTTGCACCTATCACTAAAGAAACAAAAGCGTGGCTCATCTGAGAAGACAGTCCTGCACCACACCGTCATCCACGTTGATCTAATCAAGTACTATTCCAGAAGTTCGTGTCTATGCTGTGGGGTCGATGGCATTCTTTTTAAAAATGGTCAAGAGCTCAGGCTGCTAGCAACAAATCGATGGTAAAATATTCTGCTTGACATGAAAGCATCCATTGTGTGTTACTGCAGAATTTCAGAAATACTACAAAAATTGCAGGACCTTAAACGACGCATTATGATTCGCGTGCTCCAACGTGTGCAACGTGATCTTCAAGCGAGGATCCAAATGTGCATTGCAGCTGACGGTGAGAAGTTTGAACATCTTAAATAAAGTATATTGTTGAAACTATTTTTTTTCTTTCACAGATCGTTTTGTCACGTCACAGCACAAACAATAAATGCGCGTTTTAACCGTTGTATTTTTCACATTAATGCCTACAAGGTATATTTTCGAACTAAATCGAGGATGCTCTACAACTTTGTAAATCACTTTTTCTCTCTCTATCTCGTTCCGTTTTCGAGATGGGAATGCTAACTCCGCAGTATTCCACCAGGTGGCGCAGTAGTCTGTTTCCTTCAGTAACGCATGAATACTTTTCTATACCTAGACACCACTTTTATAAATATAGTAGCAGCCGTTCCGAAGTTAAGAGAGTTGCAAGGGACTTTAGTGGACATACTGTAAATAAGTAACGTTTTTTTAAAAACTTATATACATATATGTGCCTTAAATTCTACTTTAATACGTTTAGAGTAAGGATAAAGTACATTTAAACATTTTGTAAAAGGTAATGATTTTAATTTTAAGAATTTTAAGTGTTACAGACATTTTACAATTAAAGTATTGGAAAGATGGAGCTTTTTGATATAAAATTGATATTAAAATAAATATTTAGAATGAAGTTTTTTTATAGACAAACACAGTAAGAATAAATTTATTTACTGATTCTAATGCACGTCCTTTTGTCTCCACAGAAAGCATGTATTTTTATTTTAAAATGGCGAAAAAAATTATTTGTTGCGAATTTTCCTCAACATAAATTAAATTTAAACAGATATCGAATCTTTAAATAACATTGAAGAGGATATCTTTATAAATGTATATTTTGCAGCTTTTTTAGTAAAGCAGAATAATAATTTAAAAATAGTTTAATTTTAATGGATGTATATCCCATTTCACTTTGATACTATACTTTTTAAATATATGCCATGCTTGATTATCCCTTCTGATACATTTTAAATTTAATAAGTTTCTATTTTAGAGTAACAGAGCAAAATATGAATATTTAAGATTAAAAGAATGCATAGTAAAGAATAAAATATTAACTCTGAACTAGAATTTGTAAGGATTGAAATCGATATTTTTTTCCATCGTAATCTTGTTTCGCAGATGACTAGAAAAATTTCATAATTCGATTTCACAAGCTAAGGGAAATTGTAAATAAGCAAGAAGAAATAATGGGAAAAAAGTATTTTTTGACTACTCAGAAAAAGAAATGGTACCGGAAGGTAAAAGTATATATCATTAAATGTCTTTTGTATTGTATTTTTCTTCTGTATAAGCCATCAGAAACAAAAAGAGCTTTTTGCCGGTGATATCAAGGAAAACAAATCACTGATATGTTCACTGAAATTGAGCGAAAGCAGTGTTCCTTGGAAATGTTCATTCGGAAAAGAGTGAAAGAAAGAATGAAAATTCTCAAAAGTGAAAAAAACAAAATGGATTTGTTTTGTATTCCATTAACTTTTAGAATATTACGTAAAACATGAAGTTATGTTGACACTGCGAATATGAAATGAGATTCGAAATAGATTCGCCAAATAGTTTTATATCCGCCAAGTTGTTTGTGACGTGCTTCAGAACTACGAATTCAATTTGTGATTTTATTAATTTAAAACGTAGCGTTTAGAATAAAACGAAAGATTAAAGTTGTCTATCAGACTTGTAATGAAATGTCAAATTGCCTTTTTTCAGAAAATTCAGCTAGACTTCAAATCCCTAGAGAACTGTTATTTTTGTTATGGAAATTACTATTTCATTTGTAGCTGTCCTGAAAACTTATTTTAATAATATAGTTGTTAAACAGACAAATATGTAAGTAAGACATTTAAAAATGTTATAAGAAGTTTCAAAGATTACAAATTCTTTGTCAAATTTATTCTGAAAATGTAATTTGAATTTTGAGTTTGAGTTTATTATTTCTGATCGTGGTTTGAGCAATTACAGTTTCAATAAAGCAACATTCCTATGCAATCATATCATTTTTAAAGCAAACAACATTCCTTTTCTATTATCATATCATGAGAAATAAAAAGGAATGTTGTATTCACTCTGAAGTCAAAGCGGTTAAATCTAAAGAGCAAAAATTGAATAAATACATATTTTTAATACATTATTTTTTAAAATTTTATAATGTGAATGCATTAAATAACATTGATAGATGAAAAGATATGTATGTTAATAAAAATAAAAATGGAAATCATTTATTGCTTGAATGGTAACATCTTAAAACTTTAGAATTTTCTTAAAGAGTTTTAAAATTTGTCATCTAAAAATAATAAGAAATTTATATAAAATGAAGGATAACCTAGTTGAATTTTAATATATGACGTTTTAAATTTATGTAAAACTATTTATTGCATTTGATATCGCACAATAACTTCAACAAACCCCATAACTTCCATTTTTATGTTTTAAACAATATTCGAGCATTTCAAATAAACAATAAACTAAATGTATGCGTTTTGTTTATTTAAGTTCTACATGGGTTCTTTGTAGGGAGATTAAGTGTTGGCATTCCCTTTAACTATGCATACCACAAATGACAGTTATAGTTACTATGAAATTTATTTTTTTAATGTTGCCAAAATAATCGAAATAAGAATATTTTTTTAAGTTTATATAAATAATTCTTTACATGGCTTTTGAAAATATTAAGTAATAATTCAGAAGCCATAAAATCTATCTACACCTTTTTTTCTCTTTATCTATCTTTGTCGATGAATTTGGTTTCAAACTAAAACCAGAATTTGGGAAGAGAATTTAAAAATTTGAATGTTTTTATATTATTTATTCGATAAAATTAGAAAGTAAATATACATTGTATAATTTTGACTCTGTAAATAGAGCCACAAATGTATCAGCAAATAATGATTTATTTATTCGTGGGAGCAGTATAGTTTTGTCTCTCTTCCTTTCTATTATAAATACAGCAATATTTTGTAAGCGAAATAAAAAATTTGAAAGTTCTGATGCTTTATTCAATATATCAAAATAATAAAGCATTCTATTCCAAAGAGTTTTATTTTTCCTTACCTATCAAAACAAAGCTGAATATTTAAATATCTGATCATAGTATTGCCATTACATAACATTGACTTCAGTAAATAGTGGCGCAAATGTATCGGCAAACAGAGTTTTCTTCATAGATATAGCAATTTCCTTTCATTCTTTTATCTAATGACAGATATCTTGTGCAGTAATATTTTAGTGCAATTTTCTAATGACAGATATCTTGTGCAGTAATATTTTAGTGCAATTTTTTTTAAAAATATCAAATGTATTTTATGTAATTTCTTCAATAAAAATTAAAAATAATAATTATACATTATTTTTTTCGTAATATGCAACGTTTTCAGATATATAAGATCGAATTAATTAAGAAAATATTCATGATTCTATACATTGCGTATATATATGATGCGTGTTTTCAAATATAACGCTACAAATACATCAAAGAAATGATAAGTTATTTTTAAATACAGTATATATCTCTCTGCAGAAAAATACAATATTCTATGAATGAATGTTTTCTAATAATAATGCCCTTAATAAAATTTTATTAAAAATACATACTATCCTAAAGAACTCTACTTCATTCTATGAAACATTTCTAAAAATATATAATGACAACAACTATTTAAATAACGTTAACTTTTAAAAAGTAACGCTGCAAATAACAAATCATTTTATATACGGTATTCCTATCACTGGAGATAAATATTTTACGACGTATATTTTATAAATAAATGAAAAAGTCTAATGTTTTTTCATTCCATCAATTCATTCATTCATTGTCGTGTGCCAGCTAGGCTGGCAATATTGGAGTGCGCTGCTCCACTTTTCCAACTGAATCCTATTTAGGTGTGGAGTCCGACTTCTTCCGTGCACACATGCCATAGGGCCCCGTTTATAGGGTAGGCAACCATTCACACCTCATTCATACAAGGAAAGGACAAAGACAGGATTGATAGAAAGAGGAAGTACTCAATGCCCGAACCGGGATTTGAACCCAGGACCTCTTTATCCGTAGTCAGGCACGCTGACCACTAGACTAGTTGGTCGGCATGTTCCATCAATAAAATTAGAATAAAAAGAAAGTCTATTCTAAAGAATTTTTTACACCACACGCAGCAATTCCAGAAAATAAAAATATTGTGACAATGAATATTCCAAAATATCCCTGATCCTAAACATTACATAAAATGGACTTTTGCAAATAACAGTTTACTCGCAAGTACTGTATTTCTCTCTTTCTCTGTAGATAAATATTTTATACAATCTTCTATTAAAATTATCAAAAATTCAATTTTTTTAAGTACTTTACTCACTAAATTTATATAGAAAAACTCAATTCTATATAAAGGAATTTTTTCCACTAGATGTAGCATTGTTGAAAATATAAAAAACAAAATTGATTATTTAAATGTCTCTAATCAGATGCATTGGCTGACGTCGGCTTTTGCATAGACCATGATAATATTAGAAATAACGTGTATGTGACTGTCAAGATGCAATGCTTTCTTACCCACAAAGTTCCATTGGAATTCACATCACATCTTGAGTAATCGCATCATTTCTCGCCACTGAGCGGTGCCTTTTTTTTCCTGCAAGAGAAAAATGTTGCGTTTTTTATTCATTGGAGGGTGGACTTGGGCTCAGGTGGTACACTAAGCCCACAAAAGCGATGGCCGGGTTTCATTTTCCCTCCAGTGTCAGTCTAGGCTATGGTCGAACACTCCCCCTTCCAATGGAATTCACTTCTTGTAATAAATGTGAGGATATTTCGTATTAATGAATTACTTAAGTAAAAATGCGATAACGATTCATTTGCAAATTTTTATTTCCTTAAATTGATATCGTGTATCCTTCAAAGTGTTATGGAAAATTTTATTGCTAGTTTATGCTAGTGGCAAGTGGGTTGGAATGTTGGTGCATGAACAGCATTAATAATATCTACTGCTTTTTCAATATTTTTGAAAATTAATTTTTTCCCTGTTAGTACACGCAATTATTATGTTTCTCTATCAGGGGTATCAAAAATATTTATTAATATATATACCATGAAATGATTATATCAAAAAAAATCATTTTTACTGTCGTATGTATTAAGATATTTAACTATTAACATTTGTAGAAACAATAGAGCAGCGCACCCCATATTGCCAGCCTACTTGGCACATGACCACAACAACAACTCTAATATCTATTAAAATTAATATATCAGTGGGAACCTCCGAAATATTTAATTAAATTTGATGTATATGACTAGAAGTAGAAGCTATGGGCCAGCACTTTTCAGAGCAAACGGTGTTATATTCTATACCATAGGTTCCCAAAGTGGTCCAGGTGGACCTCCAGGGGTCCGAAGGAGACCACACGGGGGTCCACGTAGACGTGAAAAGAAAACAGGGGTTCACTACTTGTAAGTGGTTGTCCACGAAAAATTTTCTGGTTTTCATAATAAAGAAGAAAAATTTTATCTTGGATTTATCTTATCAACGTAGGCAGGTAGCATCATTCACTAGGAAGGCATTCAAAAATATTCCAGACTCAGTTCAAACATAGAATTGAATAGAATAATAGATAATAGTACAAGTGTGCTTGATAAATTGAAATTAATGGAGCAAAATATTTGTCGGCGTGAATTCTCCCAGTTTCCGCACTTGTCACAGATAGAATGTCTTGATGAGGATATTAAGACTTACGCTCAACATTTAAATACTCTGAACGATGACTTCAAAAATAGATTTGAAGATCATTCTGACGATGGAAATACCACCATGATTCATGAACCCCATTTGATGAAACAGAAGAGGCAAATGTGGTATTACAAGAGGAACTACTTGAGCTCAGCACCAATGAGGAACTGAAGGTGGAATTTAGAAAAGACTATCAAATATTTTGGCTACAGGCAGAAATCCCCGAAAAATATCCTGGGCTGTGGGAAATAGCAAGAAAATTTTTGATAGCGTGTTTCCCTCGTCATATCTTGTCGAAAGAAGTTTTATCACCGTTATCAACCTGTTAATAAAAAAAGAAGCTGATTGAACATCACAGAACGGGGAGATTTGAGATTACTTCTCAAAAAAATGAAGCCAAATATTGATAATTTGCTGTCAATTCATCAAATACATCCGTCTCATCAAAATTATGACTATTTTTTATTGTTGATCTACATTTCAGAGTTCAATGTTGATTTTTTATCAATTGTGGATTGTTTGTAATGATAAACGTTTATAATTTTGTATAACCACAAGTATTATTTTAATAAATAGAACGCAAGAAAATGTGCTACTCTTTTTCTTCTTAACACTATCAATTTAGGGTGCTATTTTTTAGGAGTTTTGGGAATACAGTAGAAATGTAGCAGCAGGGGTCTACCGAAAATAGGAAAACTTTGAAAGTGGTCCACGAGAAAAAAAGTATGGGAACCCACATGTTCTAAACCTTCAATGCTGAAAAACAGATATTGTTTTACCTTTTGCATGCACAACAAAATAGTTGAATGCCTGAAAGTTTTTCAGGTTTTCTTCTTTGCAGCAAATGAATAATGCCCACTATATATAAAATGCCTTCTCAAAAATTTATCTTGAGTGGATATTTAAATGATGTATTACTCTTCGATCACTGTTCAGCACTATGTGTTGTCAAAGGTAATTTAAATCTAAATATATTACAAAATAAAATGCTAACACATTAATATATATTACATTCATTTATAATATAAAAATTTACAAATTATTAAGAATGCTACATAAAAAAGTATACATACATCCTTAGGAATAATACATACATATATATCTTCTAAGTAATAATTATTATTGTTTTTCCTTATAGTATTCTAATTCACTTCAAAATTATTGAAATGATGCCATAAATTGATTATATGATGAAATAATAATAATTATCATTAATTCATTCATTGTCGTGTGCCAGCCAGGCTGGCAATATGGGGTGCGCTGCTCCACTTTTTCAACTGAACCCTATTTTGGTGTGGAGTCCGACTTCCTCAGTACACACATGCCATAGTTACCCGTTTATAGGGTAGGCAACCATTCACACCTACATTCATACACAGGAAATGACAAAGACAGGATAGATAGAGAGAGAAAAAGTACATCCATGCCTTAACCGGGATTCGAACCCAGGACCTCCTTATCCACAGTCAGGCGACGCTGACCCTTAGACAAGTTGGTAGGCTATAAATTCATATAATTATATTTAATGGCTATATTTTTGGCATTTATTCTAATTCACATTTTGAAAATACATTTGGTTCCAATCCATAACCTGATGACTTCTCGTATTATTTATTTCTTTACATTTTAACGCAACACTATTTTATGAACGGTATTTTTTCTTTTACCAATGGTATTTAATCCATTAATTACTCTTCTTCCTTTTAATACTTTCTATCTTTATTTTCATTAAATGAAAAACATTAAGAAAGAGTGGCATCCGTTTCAATCCGGAGCACATAAGAAGGCGCATTTTTCAGGGGAGAAGCTGTTAGTTTTTCTGCTCGCCCGCCTCCTCGAAATCAGTTATTTTCTCATCAACCAGCTACATTAAGCAGCCGGTCTCAAGCATGAAGCATTAAGCCTTCACTCTCACTGCAACTGTACTTCCTGGAACTCAGTAAATGTGGCGGAATAATAGGAAAATAAGCCTCTCCCGGATCTGGGAAACGCGGCGGCGGAAACATTCCTCATATTCAGGAGCACTCGCTTTGTCGCTTCGTCAGACGCCTGCTCTTGGACGCCAAATAATTAGATGACGTAAAATAAAATCTTCAAAATTGCTTGTGAGCCATTAGTTTCTGCGAATTAATTTCCTCAACACTGCCTTCTGTAGCCTTTAATCATCTAATTTCATCGTAAAGTGGAATTGGAATTAAACTCGTAACTTTTCTGATCATCAAGGAACATAAAACCTTGCTCAGTTTTCGCCAAGATTCACCAAACTTTGTAAACTTCGTTTTAAGTGCGTTACTCTTTTTTGCCAGTGACAACTATGTATTGAAAATATTTCCTTTTAGTTTTGATTCGGTAATATTTTTTTCTTATCTTTTGTCTTAGGGATCAGTTTTTTTTCTAAATATTTTGATGCACTAGTACAAATAAAAAAACCACTTTCAGTCTTTTTTTAAATTGTTCTTATCAATATTAATATCTGTTAAATTGGGTTTCTAGAAACGAAATTTTGCTACAATTTAATAAAGAAAATGATTAAGAACTTTTTGACAACAAAGAACCTCAAAATGTATTACTTAATGAGAAAATGTACAAAGTGATCTTTTTTTAAAGTGACAGTGTTTGGAGTGCCCTGTAGCGCGATCTAATTGCCGAAATGGCTCCAAACTTGGTATTTAGACTAATCAAAACATAGAGAAAATGATTCCGTAAAAAAAATTTTAGTTCCAAAAATCACCGTTTGGGCATTTTGTGGCGCTTACAATGTATTAAATGTAAGAAAAGAGAAATAATAACACAAACAATCGTACAGTTAAATTATTAATGTTTATTTACTACATTAACTTCCCCGGTGAAGAATTAGACCACATTCAATGTGAGTATCTTTATCAGAAATAACACCATGCATTCTGTGTACAACGTTCTCCACAGCCGTACGTAACATGTCACGAGGAATATTCCACACTGTCTTTGCTCTGCTGTCCTTTAGAATAAACAAATTTGATACTTCGCCAACATAAACTCGCGATTTCAAATAAACCCAGAGGCAAAAATCGCATGGCGTGAAGTCAGAGGAACGAAGCAGCCAATGCAACTGGACTGGAACTGGAAAATTGCGACTTATGACTCTATGATCAGTGAAGTTTTATTCCTCGTGATATGTTAAGTACGGCTCCACATCACTTCAATTTAAGGATATTGAATGCTACAGAACTTTTATTATGAGTAAGTCCTCCCAGAAAAGGATTTTGGAATGTAGAAACCTTCTTACAGAACTGGCCACTAGAAACAAGATGATCCTTGTATGGGTGCCAGGGCACAAAGCTATTGAAGGTAATGAAAGGGCTGATGTATTCGCTAAACAAGGATCATCTTTTGCTCCCATCAGTGCAGAACCTTTTGTGGGATCAATTTGAAGACCACAAAAACCGATGTTCTTAGATGGGAAAAACGGATGATGTATGAAGCTTGGCTCAACACTCCTGGTCAAACCTACGCTAAAAGTATGATCTGTGGATCATCAGCGAGGATTGCCTCTGAAATTCTAAGATGCTCTGGGCAGAAGATACGTTTAATCGTAGAGCTTCATAACTGGGCACTACTATTTCAGAAAACACCTCCATAAAATGGGACAGCAAGACCCTATCTGCAGGAAATGTCATACGCACGAAAAAACGGCCAAGCATATCAGTTACGAATGCGATGCCCTTGCCACCCTAGATTAATTTCTTTAGGCATGAACCATACTAGAGAGTGACATCTAGACTCCTTTAATGGGTTATCGGACTTTATTAATAAAGTGGGTGACCCGAGCAACTGGAACTAGAAAGCATTGGGTTTGGAATTAATCGTATAAAATGCTGATAAAAGCAGAGATGCCCAATGACATACAAACTCAACTCTAAAAGAAGAAAGTCAAAGAACTGTCAAAGTCCTCGGAGAATGGATATCGTCTGCATGGTTAGTTTTTGAACCTATGAATTTACTGACACCTGGGAGACATATTTTCCCGAAAAATCCCTCATGGTTGCATTTATTTAAAAAAAACATTTATTGCTGTCCAACTTTGCCAATAAATTGGCCAAACGCAATAAAACACTATAAAATGTAGGATTACTCTAAATCTTTGAGTTCAACTCCTTCACTCGAAAGTGGCAGCAAATTTGTCTAGAATTTAAATATATGCAATGTCTTAATGTGATGATAGTTGAGTTTTTCAATTATAATCACTTACTTTTGAGCATATAAATATGGCTTTTCTTGCATTTCTGATCAATATTTTCATGTCTAAACACATTTGAAATACTATATTAAAATGCTAATTTTCAATTTCTTTCTTGAAAAATGTTATTTTAGATTTTGTGCATAGTAAAATTGTATAAACGATTAAAATGTATTTAATTTCAAATTCAATTTTAACAACACTACTGTCTTTGAAAAGTTATTAAAATCTGCTTTTCTGTCTGTGGCAAACTGTTGTTGTTGTTGCTTATGACACTATGACAAGCCAAGCTCGCTATGCCGCTGGCAATGCGAATTAATCCAACAGGGAGTGTCTTTCATTTGGATCAGAGCACCACGAAGGTGAAAATACGCCATACCAGCGGAAGGAATTTGGACGTCACATATTAACGTGGACACGTCCCCAACCCACGGAACTAACTGTATAATAATTACGTATCTGTCTCACATGTTTACAGTTTAATAATTATTCAAGCACTTATATTACATGCCTACACAGTTATTGCCTTGTATTTACTATAAATGTTTAATTACATAAGCAAATTTTGGCATTATATGTTTTTTCCCATTACGATCACTACAGGCCTTGACCATTTTAATAACTGTTATCATAGCGAGAATGAATGCGAAGTTTGGTAGCGAAAAAATAACAGAGTGCATGATATAACAGATACCGCTGCGTTACAGGAACGCGTAATTAGAAACGCGTATTCTCGCTGCAGCCGAAAATCGGACACTCTCTCCAGGGACGCTGTATAATTGGATGGCAGAACACGTACCCTGACTCTCTATTCCTGGATCCTGTTATTTATTTATTTCCGGAAATTTCAATTCGGGTGAGAAGAGTTACAGTTGCAGCTTCGTCCTTCCGAAATGAGTTCAGAAATTAATTGCAGGGGAAAATATCCCAAGGGATATAAAAAAAATGATTTTGTTTCTTCTTTTCGATTTTTACGACCAGAGGTCCGCGATTCTAAAATTGTCGCTCAATTAATTTAATAAACTTTGCCTTTAAGGAAAAGTTGGAAAAAGTTTATATGGATCGCACGGGAGATTAAATTGGTAGAAATTCCAGGAAGCAAAACTACGTGCCACATCTGGAGTCATTTGACTGGTGCATCCGCTTGCATAAATTAGGTTATGCTGTGACGTCACACTTCAATTAGAGATTTAGAAGTCCAGCACTTCCACACATCTTCCGAATCCTAAAAAAAATAGATAGGAAATCACAAAGTTTGAAACCGATTTTAAATGTAATAGATTCCTTTTTTTCAAATTTGAAGATTAAATTTATTAATATTTATATTCGGCAGTGAAATTAACATATTCGAAACTTGCATATCTTTAAAAAAATTTTTGAAATTTAAATGTCCCATCAAAAAATTTAGGAACTAAAAAAGAAACGATTCTTGAAGAATCAAACATGTATTTGACTCCAATTTTGATTCTTGAAAAATAAAATAAGTATTTGAAGCCAAAATTTTTATCTATTCTGTTAATTAATTCTCTAACAGAAATTTTTAACAATCATCAAAGTTTTTTATCGTTTTTTTAATTTTTTATATTTGTTTATAATTTTATATTATATTTTATAAAATAAAAAATAAATATTTTTAAATTGTATCTATTTTCCAATCCAAGATTAGTTTATGTGAATGTTAACAGTGATTCTAGGATCAGAAAATAGAATCCTTGTAAAACATTCACACGACAATTGTTCAATGTCAAATTTAAAAAATAGAAATTTCTCTGACTCAAATCTTACTCGAAATCAAGATATTTTATCTTGCAAATCCTATAACAAATTCCAAGGTTAGAAATTTGAAATCTATTTTTTACCCTGAATATCAAATCACCTAAATCCTCCGATATAGAGCATGAAATCGATAAAATTTATACATTCTTGAACACAAATTCATATTTGAAATAAATTTGTCTATCTTGACCATACTGAAACGAATATTGGAAAGTCGTTAATTCAAATAAATATAAAATAGTTTTGATTTTAACCTGCATCTTCTCTATTCTTGAATTGCAAAGATGCACATAAATTTGAATCCTAAAGAATCTCTTACAGAATTTAAATGTTTTCATTTTTCTAAAGAAGTTATTCAAAATGAACCGCTGTAAGACTCCTATTAAAAATTCCTATTTAAATTCAATATTCTTCTATCGTGCAAATTATGTGTAAGTCCAGAAATCAGAAGGCCGAGCTAGCAGCCAAATTCAAGAACTGAGAAATGTCAATTCGTGAATTTGCTTTCCACTTAAACCTTGTATCTTTGCAGAGGTTCAAAATTCACTATATAAACAATGGGTCCCATTTATTTAATCTTCACACGTAGCTTGTGACCTTCAAGTGACAAAAGTTCTTTGGCTCAACAATTTTTCAGTTCGATTTCCACCTTGGACATCAGGTAGTTGTAG
Source organism: Latrodectus hesperus (assembly GCA_037975125.1). NCBI lineage: Eukaryota > Metazoa > Arthropoda > Arachnida > Araneae > Theridiidae > Latrodectus > Latrodectus hesperus. The sequence continues at coordinate 16,205,569 of CM075857.1, read as the reverse complement.
TGGTTCTCAAACTACCATAAATTATGTGTTCTGGTTTAATTAACTCTCTTGCGTGATCAAACCGCTCAGAGACAAACTTAACACACAAACCAAAAAGTTCATATTGTAATACCCTCTCATTTAATTTAATTTTTTGTTTATTCTCCATTAATAACGCGCAAAGTAGAAGATTCTCGTGTTCAAATTTATAATTGAATTTAGCATTCATTATGACAGAAGCATTATAGGCATGATAACAGAATTCTGTGCCTATGTAATTTAACCATTATTTTATAACCAATAATTCAGTTTAGATACATCGCAAATATATTGATTTTTTTATTTTTATGCTATTTCACATTAATTCTTCATTTTTGAGCACATTTTAATAAAATATTCCCCATCAAATAGATAAAGTTTCACTTTTATGCTTTTAACATTTTTTATAATATTCTTTTCCTAACCTATTTCAATGCGGACCGATTGGTTGAGTGGTTAGCGTTCCTGACTCTTGAGCTGTGAGTCCCGGGCTCGAATCCTCGTTCGGGCATAGATGTTTTTTTCCTTCTCTGTTCTCTCTGTCCTTTCTTCTGTGATGTTGTATGAATGTGGCCCGCGCTATAAACGGGTTTGTGGTGGTATGGCTCGGGTAACGGTACTCGCCTCCGTGACTTGGTTCACAGGTGCCTGCTAGGTAATGACAAATGAGTAGCAGTCTCTGGCCTTGTTCTGGCATAGGGTTCAACCCTCTTGTGCCCGCCATTGGAGAAAAAAAAAACGTATTTCAATAGAGGAATATTATTTCTTTTCGGAAATTACAAATTGTCATTATATACTTATGATTTAAAATTACAGATTGTGATCATATATTTATGATATAAAATTACAGATTATGATTATAGATTTATATGATTGAGAATTTACAGATTGTGATTATATAATTAAATATTGTGAATAGGCAAAGTTCGCGCTTGTAATACATTTCCTTCTGGATATTTTTTGTCACAGTCTAAAGTAAATTATTTGTCAAATATTTAAATATTTCAAATATAATATCAAGTTTAATATTCTAATAGTAAAACTATTTGTCCCTTGAATAATCACGTGATGATATAAATCATTATAATTTAATTATTATAAAAATATCATGAGAGTAGGCTCTTTGCATTACGAGAGAACTAGAGATCCCTCGTAATTTTAATAACAGTTTTTTTTTCTTGCGTATAACATTTAGGGTTTTTCCATTTCAGTTATCAATATGCTATTTTACATCAAAGAAGCATTTCTAGGTGAGAAGCCTCAATCGTTAACATACTTTAATGCTTTGAGGAATGTGACTTCAAGGGATTTTACTTTCACATGAGCATGCACGAAATTAATAAATTATTCCACTATTTCCTCTCTCAGATTTTTAGAGGATGGTATGAATAATTATAAATAAAAATGTACTATTTAGTAGCAAAGAATATCACGAATAAAACTATTTATTTGTATATTTTTCTAATGAAAAAATACAAATATTTAATTTGTTTTATCAATATATATTTATGTTTTAAAATTGTATTTCATGTTTGCTAACTTTAATATTAGAAATCTTGATTTCATTTAAGTTTGAAGGTAGGAAAAAATTTCATTTCAGATTTTTGTATGTTTTTCAATTTTAGGTCGACCCCTAAATTCATGTAGAGATTTCTGAGAGCCTCAGATTATATTCCTTGCTCCGTGGATAAATCTATAAAGAATAGTGTGGAACATAATGGAATGCTTACTGACTGCATATGATATATGACATGTTCACAGATTTGAAGGATGGTTTCTGACAGAAGTCTTCTTAAGAATCAGTCTTCTTGAAATTCTGAAGTAAGGCTCATAGCACAGACACAACTTAAGTAACTCTTTCCTTCACTGTCTCTTATCCGATTCTTTTATATGAAGGTTTCCTGCATTTTAAACACTGTTTTTTTTATTTTACTTCAATGTATGGCATTTTAAAATGATTCGCATAAAAGAATTCCTATTCAAGCTTCCTCTACCCCGTAGATGAGGTATTAATCGAGCAGTCTGGAAAAGTTATAGTTGACAACATTTCAATTTGATCTGATAATTTTTACATGCCAACGAAACTTTGTATAACACTTTGTTAGATTTCACAGTTTGTGTATTTACATCCCCAAAACTTCATTTTTCTCAAAATATAATTGCTTATTTTTATTATAAATATTGTTTATTCGAAAGAAGTTTATGTATTAACGTAAGTTGTTTCTTAACATTTATCGATGTTTATAACAATCCAATAAAATTTTTACCTATGATATAATTACAGAAATCATTTTATGTGTTAAGGGCCCAATGGAAAAGATGTTTCTTAGAAAATATTTAAGTGTTATTAGAAGTTAGTTTATTTATTATCTGAAAATTTTTTGTTTATGTTATTGTTGTTTATAACCCTTGGTTTAGATCATGAATTCCCAAACTTTTTTTTTCTCGTGGACCACTTTCAAAGTTTTTCTATTTTCGGTAGACCCCCTGCTGCTGCATTTCTACTGTACTCCCAAAACTCCTAAAAAATATCACCCTAAATTGGGGGTGTGGTTATGAGAAGGGAAAAAAAGTAGCACATTTTCTTGTGTCCTATTTATTAAAATAATATTTATGGTTGTACAAAATTATAAACATTTATTATTACAAAACAATCAACGATTGACAAAAAATCAACAATAAAAAATAGTCATCCTTTTAATGAGACGGCGCACGGGTGGAATTTCGCAAATCTCGACAAGTGGTGTACACTTGTACTCTTATCTATTGCTTTATTCAATTCTGTATTTGAACTGAATCTCGAATATTTTGAGCACCTACCTAGTGAATGATGCTACCTGCCTACGTTGATAAATAAATGCAAGACAAAATGTTTGTTCTTTATTATGAAAACCAGGAAGTGTTTCGTAGACGCCCACTTACAACTTGTGAACCTCTATTTTCTTTTCACATCTATGTGGACCCCCGTGTGATCTCCTATGGACCCCTGGGGGTCCATCTGCACCACTTTGGGAAGCTATGGCTTAGATAACTTAAGCCAAGTCCAAGAGGCCATGTCACACAAATCAAAAACAGCATGTCCCTCATTGAACAGTTGACTGACAGAGGAACCAATACAGTCTAAGATGTGCGAAAGAGAAACGATGGTAGAGACACGGCAAGTACTTAAGTCCTCTCATCTCCATTGAAACTGAGACTCTTTACATGACCAGACATAAATCTGTCTAGAGTAGTCTGCGCAAGTCTTGGGCAAGATCAAAAGGAGTCCTCCCAGTGGACAGTGAGGGGACCTCTTGAATACTCAGTTCGGTGGACCTTCCCAAGCAAGCTGGTCAGCAATTCCGTAAACTCCAACACTCTATTTTTCTCAATCGAAGATCATTGTTGTTGTTGTTACTAATGACACTTGGAAAAGCCAAGCTCGCTATGCCTTGGCTATGCGAATTTAAGTCAGTTGGGAGCGTCCTTCGTTTTAATCAGAGTACCTTGAAGGTGAAAGAACGACTTTGCTCTACACACCTGCCATAGGGACCCGTTTATAGGGTAGGCAACCCTTCACTCCTCATTCCTACAAGGAAAGGACAAAAGGAGGATAGATAGAGAGAGAAAGTACATCCATGCCCGAACCGGAATTCGAACCCAGGACCTCCTTATCCGCAGTCAGGTACGCTGACCACTAGACAAGTTGGTCGGCATCGAAGAACATTGATCAGTTTAGCATTTTTCATTACTCAAACTATCATTTATGTTTTTACGTCTTGATAGAAAAAAATTCATAAAAAAAGGAAAATAAAAAGAGAAAAGAAAATCTGTCGAAAAACATTTACGTTTAACTGAAAATATAGTTATCGGATAAATGTTCGTCTAAAATTCTTCCAACAAAATAGCTCTTTCTTATAATAAATGCCTCAGAAAAACTGTCAACAGAATTTGTGTATTTAGGTCATAATAAAACAATGCATATCAGAAAGCATTCTTGTAATACACAAGAATTTAAAAATATCACAACAAATTGGAGATTTTCGTCTTATCTAATCGATCACGCATCAAGACATATTTTATTTCCTTCTTCCACTATCGATTGTGCTCTTAACATTGATCTGGCATTAAAAGTGAAGAGGTAGTGCATATTTTAGGTACAAAGAACAAGCTATAGCTGCAATTAAATATATTTTGATCTGCAGTATAATTATCCTGATATCGTTTGTGATAGTTTTAGTCAACCGTCTTGTAAGACAGAAAATTCCTTCTCTTTTATGCACTTTAATAATAAAACAAGAAAGATACAACATTATCTACAAATATAGCGTTTCTTAGCGCTTGCCTAAAGTATAATTGATGATTAAATCAGAATTATAAATCTGTTTTATTTTCTCAATCAGTCCTTTATTCACTAAGATTATCGTTCAGTTGGATTATTAAACTCTTTTACTTAAGTCTACTACTATCCAAAGGCATAATTAAACCTTGTCTTTCTACAATATAAATTTAAAAATTGAGCAAGTTTAATCCTTTGAATTATTTGATGCAGAAAATAGAAAGCAACATTTAAGAAATTTCCACTGTTAAATTAGAACTAATAGCGTATAGAATTTTAACTCAATGCTTGACAATAGGCAATAGGGTAACAATAGGTTCAATAGGATGACAATAGGGCTTCGGCACATGAAATTCCTGAATGCGAATGGTTGTTTTGCTTTCAGGTTTCTCAAATGAATTTCATCTTCTTAGAACAAACAACAAAATCTGAAAGATAATCTTTGGAAAATTGTGCACCCATAGTTGTATTAATATACGCCCTATTTTGGCAACAAAACATTAATTTTTTTGGATTTCAGAACTTTCCTGTCTTTTGGATTTCAGAAATTCCACTGTCTAGTTCGTGGGTTACGAAACTTTTTTTTCTCGTGAACCACTTTCAAAGTTTTACTATTTTCGGTAGACCTCTTGCTGCTGCATTTCAACTGTATTCTCAAAACTCTTAAAAAGTACCCGAAATTGGGGTTATAAAGAAGAAAAAATTAACACATTTTCTTGTTTCCTATTTATTAAAATAATACTTGTATTTATGCAAAATTATAATCATTTATTATTACAAACAATCTCAACAATTGACAAAAACTCAACAATGAACTCTGAAATGTAAATCAACAGTTAAAAAATAGTTATTGTCGATTTGAAATGTAAATCGACAATAAAAAATACTTTTAATGAAACGGGTGTACTTGATGAATTGACAGCAAATTATCAATATTTGGCTTCAGTTTTGTAAAAAGTCATCTCAAATCTCCCCGTTCTGTGATGGACAATCTGCTACTTTTTTTGTTAACAAGTTGGTATAACAGCACTAAAACTTCAAAATTTTTGTTCTTCATTATGAAAACCAAAACATTTTTCGTGGACCCCTACTTACAACTTATGAACCCCTGTTTTCTTTTCACATCTACGTGAACCCCCGTATGGTCTCCTATAGACCCCTGGAGGTCCATCTGGACCAATTTGGGAACCTATGGTCTAGTTCAATGTTTTCATTTTCTTACTTTTATCTGGAATTTTCTTCCATGACTAATAAACGGTAATTTTTTTCGCTTTACTTATTAATATCATAATCCAGTCTCCATATTAATGTAAAAACAACTGCAGCATATATGAAAAATGTTGTTTTCATTGTATTAAATATAATAAAATAAAAAATTTCATTCTAAATAAACTTTAATGATAAACATTTTAACTCAATGCCACTGTGTGGAAAATAATTAACGCATAATTCCATTCTGTAACAGGATGTTTCACCGCCCAACTTGTCTAGTGGTCAGCGTATCTGACTACGTATAGGGAGGTCCTAGGTTCGAATCCAAGTTCGGGCATGGATGTACTTTTTCTCTCTCTGTCAATCCTGTCTTTGTCCTTTCCTTGTATGAATGTGGAGTAAATGGTTGCCTACCCCATAAATGGGTTCCTATGGCATGTGTGTACTGATAAAGTCGGACTCCGCACCAAAATAGGGTTCAGTTGAAATAGTGGAGCAGAGCACCCCATATTGCCAGACAACTTCAACAACAAAAACAGGATGTTTCCCTTTTAAAGCTTTTGAATGAATTTATCTTTCATAGAAAATCGACAAAATATAAGAGATAAAATTTGAAAAATAATACGTTCAATTAGTAATATTCATACATATTTCGAAGATACGATATTATAAATACTTAAAAGTTTAGAACGTTTAATTCAACTGCCTAAACTTGTTGGGGTTTCTCTGAATTCTTTCCAGATTTAATTCCCTTCCAGGACCAACAAGGTTTAATTTTTATTTTTTAGCCATAATCACAGTAATTTAATTATTGCATATTTATCAAGGTAAGAACTTTATTCTGTATGAGAACAGTAATCCTTAGATTGGTTAGTATAATGAGGTTTGTAGAACATAAGTTATTCCTTCAATAAATTCAAACCCATGCTGATTGCATAACCAAGTTAATCGGATGAAATTATCTGTATAATCATTTTAAGTGGAACACATTCCTTTTATACGGAAATAATGTGCTAAAGAATGTCGAAACTATTATTTTCAAATTAAATTCCATCAGATAGGAGAAATTCTTACAAATAAATTGCTCTCTCTCTCTGCTTTGGTCTCACTGTGTAAATCCTTTGAAAGCAAAACTAAACTCAATTAGGATCTTTGCTCGGAGAAAGAGAAAACTCAATGGAATTGAGCATTCTGAAACAATTAGGCAAACAGAATCCGTTACCGTTTTAGGACAACCTAATCTAACTAACACTTCAGTGATTTTTTCTTGTGTGATAAACAGATCCAATGAAATGCAATCAATAATTGTTTTTCCTGATTTATAGTTTGAATGGTCATAATGATTTAGAAAGATGTTGAGATTTTCGAGTTTATAAACAGTTAATAAGTATTGCATCATTTTGTATTTTTCTTTACTATATTGATATTAAATGAAATACTTGCTTGGTTGATAAAGTATCTCATTGATTAATTTTTACTCAGAATGTGAAAAAAAGTGTTCTGTTCAAGAATGGAAGCCATAAACTGTGTGATAGATTTCTCTATCCATTCAGAAAGTCTTAATTTCTTTGAAAATTGCTGCTTCCTTCAAAAATGCTGCTAAAAAATGCGTAATTTCTTTGAAAAATAGGCACGAAGTGAAAGCAAAACTTTAAATCTAATAAATAGAAAAAATGACCTTCTATCTCCAAAATTACTACAATATAGAATCCTGTTCTAAATTTACGTAGAATTTTTTTTTTATTTTGGTACCGGTAATAGTTGAATACCGGAGGTGTGTACTTGAAATATTTTGCGTTCCCTAAGCTAAGTTCTGAAGTTCGATCCTCGGTCTGGCCAAGGTCAACTCAGCCTTTCATCCCTTCAGTGAGTGAATAGAACTAAGTGACAAGCAAAGGGTTTACCAAGCTAATTAGAAGATTTGAATCCCAGAGTCCTCGACATGAAAACAGAAATGGGTTCAGTAACCCCTACAAATACTGTAGTATCGCTGAGTTTAGTTTAGATAGGTAATAATTACGTTTGGAAAAATATTTCTTCCAAGAAATACAATTGATTAAAGAAGCGAGCAAAGTAGTAAACTTCATTCTAATGGCTCAACAGATTCCAATCAGCAAGATTTTTATTAAAAACACACTAATACCAGTAATTATAAAAAAATTACTATTATTTATGAATTTCTATTCGTAAAAGGAATTTTTAGATTAAACCATTTCTTTGATTAAAACATCAAAAATAATACTAGAAAAAAAACTTTTTTCAGTTCTGAAGAGTAAAATGCTGAATATTAGTTAAGAACTTAGCATCGAATTTATAGCTAATTTGAGTATAGTAGTTATTTGATTAACTTGTATATATTTTGAACTCTGAAAATGATAATTATATACTATCATATATATATATGTGTGTGTGTGTGTGTGTATATATATATATATATATATATATATATATATATATATATATATATATATATATATATATATATATATATATACAATGCTTTTACATTATATTCCATTAAGAGGAATGTATAAAAGAAGTTTTCAAAATTTTAGAATGGGAGTTTGAAGTAGGAAAAATAAATGCATAATCCAAGTGTTTATTTTTAATAAATACCATTTTAGTAGTACACATATAAAATAGTGAATAAACTTCAGAAATAATCAATTTCCACTATTAAAACATTTTTATATATTAAATAAATTATGTATAGTATTTAGTAAATAAACATGAAGACACAGAATAGTAAGTCTTCTGATAAAGCAAAAATATAGCTTTTATCAGAAGGCTTAATATTTCCGTTGCCCAAGTATAAAATCAGATTAGGAATTTTTATTTAAACTTTAAACGATGAAGCTTAGCTTTTCTTTAAAAATAGCATAGCAATATCTATTTGCATATAACCGTCGAAAAAATATTCATATGTTTCTAGGATAGTGATATTTTGGTCAAATGCTAAACTATGTCCATTTATGCACATTTATTTCAACGGAATCTTACATTTTAGCAAATATGCTTATCGAACCGCAAAGTTCTTTTCTTCATTCGATGTTTCTTTTCTATGAAATGCGAAAACTTGCTTTGCTCCTTAATTTATATTAAGATTGTTACTTAAAGGTTATATTTTGCAAGCATAGATTATTTCAACTAAAATTGCTGTTTTGAAAAGGGTTTCAAATCATTACGAACCAATGCAACAGATTTGAAGACTATTTCCACGAACTTTTAAACAAAAAAAATCAGAGCGCTGGTTTTCTAGCTTCAAATTCAATAAATGATTCATGCTATAGTTTCCATATGTTGTAGCTTACATGAAAGATGGCGAGTTTCCTATACAAAATTTTAATTTAAGACATAGGATAAATTTCAAAAGTGAAGAATTTCTTTCTTTTGTCACCTGAAATATCTAACACAAACTTAAGCATCCATATGGATATGTAGCATCCGAAATGCAAGAAATATATCTGTTTCAATAATGTTCGGTGAGTCGTGGTAGCCTAGGGGTTAGGGTATCGGCCTTCCATCCGAAAGGACGGGGTTCGATTCCCAATGCCGCCGAAGACCCATCGAGTACATGCGGTACACGTGCTCGTTAAATCTGTGGAATCGAAAGTACTGTGGTCGGTCGTTGAGCTGTTACCATGGGTGCAATGGTCTGGAGAAAATTTACTCCCCTTCAGATCAATGTCAAAATTGAGAGAGTGGATTCTCTGGTGGTGCCATCTATGGGAGAGTTAAAAAAGAGCAAAGACGTACTTTCACCTTCATAGTGCTCTGATTAAAACGAAAGACGCTCCATATTGACTTAAATTCGCATTGCCAAGGCATAGCGAGCTTGGCTTGCCCAAGTATCATAAGTAACAACAACAACAAAAAATTATTTTAACTTGATTTCTTTTTCCATTGTAGAATACGATTCTTTTCAAGTCTTCCTCCAATTAATTTAAATATTATAAATAACTTTTGCGCAGTTGCAAAGTTGTTGATACAGAAATCAGTGAAAATTATGATATGGTTGTAAAAATATTTATTAAATGTGTCATAAAAGTGGTGCCAAATATGGAAATGTTACCCTGCGTTACAAGATGAAACGATTAGCAGTCTTAGGAGGAAATTAAAAAATTTACAAGTTCTTACATGAAATTTAAACGAGTTTGGTTTGATTTGTTTGTCGCTCAACGGTCATTTTTTGCACACGAGGGCTAATTAGACCAGGACTTACGGTTTAAAGTGGATTCCGAACCACTACAAACATCCATGCCCAAGGTGGGATTCGAAGCCACGAACTGTTGAACCGAAGGCAAGAGCGCTAACCATTCGGCTGCCAGCTCGGCGAAATTTAAACGAGATACAGGAGAAAAAGTCAAATACAGAGTATTGCAACAGCAATCGTAATTTTCAAAATATATTCAAAAAGTAAATAAATCCAATATGCACTACTTTTCATGAAAGTTACAATACTGTGACATGTCACCCAACTACCAACGTTTCGGAAAAGGTTTGCTTTCACTTTCAGCAAAATATTCGAATGATTTGTGGTTTCGTGACCACATGCCTGTTGAATATCATTGATGACTGCGTCATGAGACTTATAGCTGTTCTTTCATGCGTATTTATGTCATAATTTTGAAGAAAATTCTCTTAAAAGCAGTATTCATGTATTACATCCACATTTCTTTGCTCATTAGCTTTAATTGGATTTTAATCACTGCTGATCTACTGTTTTCTAGTTGACTTTGACTCATAACTAGTTTAGTTTTTGGAATATGAATGTTAAAACCAATATTGTATTTTACAAAATGCTGTAAATCTTCTCTTCTTGTGGAGCATAATTATTTTTCTATTCTTTATGACCAGAACTTCAAAAGTACCAAACATTAAGGAGAGATACAAGTCTCATTGAGAAAACTGCGTTGACCATATCTCAGATTTAAAAACCATATTTAAAATTCCATATTTCTGATGACCACTCAAAGCAATTTGTTGTCACGTTGACCGCGTATTAAGATAACTTAGTGAATGTCTACGCATTATAAACTATTAAATCACATTGTATTCTTCCATATTGAGATATAGATTCCACTAATTTAAAATTAAAGGACATGGATCCTCGAAAAAGTGAGCTCCATCTAGCTCTGATTACGTACTGATACGTTTGAAATTTATAAAGTACCTTCATTATAAACCCCCTCCCCAAAAAACATTTCTCTCGCTTAGGGTAAAATACAAATCATTAGCAATGGCTTTCAATGTGATTCTTTTTTTATGATTGCTAAATATTAATAAGTTTAGAAATGTATAACTGAATTTTAGATTCTATATATTTTACATACTAAATTTAAGCTAGATAAATTTAAAAACCTGAAATTTTTAACATAAAAACACATTTATACGTGATAGAGAATAGCATCTGAGAAACAAAACAAAGGATTAATTTCGTCTGTTATAAATGCAACAAAAAAATATTTTATTACAAATTGTTTTTTATTACTTCATTAGACTGAGTAATATCTTAAGAAGTATTTCTTTTCTCCCATTCTCTGATGCAAAAATTTATAATATATTTTACTTTTACGTATTTGAAACAAATAGTTCTATGAATTTTTGATTATCTTAATTTTCTTACAATTTCTTTTTCAAAAGAAAAATAAATTTAGAAATGTATATCAATTTGCTTTGCTGGTGATATTCTAAAAAGTTTTCTAATTTCGTGACTAACGAAAAAATTGAATGTCCAATCACGATTTCATAGTAAAACTCATCATGCAAGAATAAAAGTTGAACGCGCAATTAGAGGTCTGATAAAAATTTATTTAATCTTTCACGTAAGCTCAGTAACTATTCGAAATACACTCCTACGCCACCCCCAAATACTCAACAACACAGCCTTCATCTCATCTCTCTCAAAAGCAAGTTTCCGATTTCCAGCGAGGAACATTTCTTTACCCAACAATTACAGTCGCCACTTAATCGCCGGACACTCCATCATTCCTTCTGGCGTGGGAGGAAGAGGAAGCTGAGGTTGTCAGCAGAGCCTCCCATGTTGTCCAGCCCCGACCTATCCGAGACTACCAGGGTCCTCCTGGTCACGCAACATTCCACTCTGCTGGAAGGGGAGGGCGAATTTGTGCTGAAATAACAGAAGATACCGTCAGAATTCTGAGTGCACTCCATTCATAAAGCTGCAAACCTTCCAGAATTTCCTGCGAGTGGAGTGCCTAACAGAAAAATTCCTACTCGTGTTGTTAGTGAAAAAAAAGTGGTTGTATGCGGAAGCCCATATCTATCAAACAAAAGTTGGGCAGTTCTAAGTAATAAATTCAGGAAACCAATAAAATTAAGATTGAAAATAAGAGAACAGGGTGACGGGGAGATTAATATTTCATTACTTCTAAAAGTTTTATATTATGAGCTGTAAACGTACTTTTATTTAGTTTTAATTAATAGGTCAATTTTAGTATTTACAGCAATCAGATTATATTTGTCTTCAACACCATACGTAATAAAAGTAAATCGATATTGTTTAGAAAATACATGAATTTTATTTATTACACTGAAAACACACTTTTTGAAAAACAAAAGCGGGCCAAAAGATCAAGAAAAGAAAATAATTTTACAACTAATAACAAAAACAAAATGAAATGTGCATAAAAAGAATTAACTTCTAACAAAAATATAACTAAAAGCAATCCATTTAGAAAATCCGATCGAGAACATGAAATTTTGCTTGACTTCTTTCATAAAAAAGAAAGCTCTCTAGTCAAATGATTCAACTCTCCCTCGAAAACCAATAATAAACAGCTGATGAATTTCATCTTTGAGCATAAAAACTTTAATTAAAGCATAAAAACTGTAAAATTTTGGAAAAATTGCATTGGCAGTTTTAAATTTTTTAACAATAATTATAGATAAGAGTTTTATCCGTATTGTAAGTTAACGTAAACAGCAAATCAAAGACTTATTATTGTTTGTCCATATACAGGTACCCAAATTCGAATCCACCACTTCAGTAAATGACAGTCACTGACCCTACAGACAACACATCCACATGGCTCTAATGAACCAGATGGCAGTAAATTTGTATAACCTGTTATTATGGTCTGCGTCGTTGCTAACGCTTATTATTTTTACTTTTTCAGTACGAAAAAATCTCAATTCTTTTTCGCGTTTTTTTCCCAAGTGATTAATACAGAAGAAACGTTATATTTCTTTAGTTGTTTGATATGCTTAGCATGTTTTCCAATAATGCAAACACAACATGCAATATTATACTCGTTTTATTGAAAAGAAATATAGGAATAATTTTGTTATGTTGTTGTTGTTACTTATGACACTTGGACAAGCCAAGCTCGCTATGCCTTGGCTATGCGAATTTAAGTCAATTGGGAGCGTCTTTCGTTTTAATCAGAGCACCATGAAGGTGACAGAACGATTTTGCTCTACATAGCTGCCATAGGAACCCGTTTATAGGGTAGGCAACCATTCACACCTCATTCATACAAGGAAAGGACAAAGACAGGATAGAGAGAGAAAAAAAGTACATCCATGCCCGAACTGGGATTCGAACCCAGGACCTCCTTATCCGCAATAAAGCACGCTGGCCACTAGACAAGTTGGGTGGCAGAATTTTGTTATTAAAGGAGTAAAAGAATTTTCCCGCACCATAGTATTATTTTCTAAAAATCGGGAAAAGAAAAAAATAGTTGCGTAAGAACACTTGAAAGGAGTATTTCACACACACACACACACACACACGCACACACACACACACACACACACACACACACACACACACACACACACACACACACACACACACACACACACACACACACACACACACACACACACGCACACACAAAAATTTTTCACAAGTCTAAATAAATGGAACAGAAAGCAAAGAAAGCATCTTTCTTATTCATTAGAGAAAGCCGCTGGATTTGGAGTTTATTTTCAGGTATTTAAAATTAGTTATTTCTTTTTCATCTGGTGTCATAAGTTAGAAGTAATGCAAAAGGATGAAGTTGAACATGACAAAGAATACATTTTTCTAGCATAAAATAGAGATGAGGAAAGTAATTAAAACTCTAAGTTTAGAATTACTTTTTAGTGTTGAATTAATTTTCTTATCTATAAATTATTTTTTAACAATTTTCTTACCCTTGGTAACATATAACAATGCAAGGATTATCAAGTTGAAGTTCCGGAATGGTATGTGTTTTATGTTTCAAGCCAGAAGCCATGTAATTTCTTAACCAGTTCATAGTCATTCTGTATTCAACCTCATACCGAAATTAAGTTTTTTAGTTATATAAATATTATGTACTGAAACGTTCATGCTATATAACTTCTCAACTTCATTTCTGTTTTAATTTGGTTTGTTTGTAGCTGGATAATTTTTGCACATGAAGGCTAGCAGCCCAGAACCTACAGTTAAAAATATATACAAAACCACCAGAATCATCTATGCTCAAGGTGAGATTCGAACCCATGAGCTGCTGAACGGAAGACAAAAGTCATTTCTTTGATAGTAAATTTAGTAAATTACCATCTCACCACTTGATCATGGTTCCAACTTAATACGATGACTTCTAGACACTAAAACAGAAAGTTTGTTACGTAATGCATTCAAATTAATATGTTGCTAATAGCTAGTAAGTGTAATTCTGTATCCTAATTTAGTCATTAATAAATTTGTTCATATTCATATATAGAATAACATGGAAGAATTATAAATTTATTACTCTAATGTAAGAACTCTCTCTCAGGAAAATATGTGAAGCTGATTAATTGTAAGATATAAATATGTTATTATACTTACGTAAATAAAATGTTATGATCACATACAGATAGATAGATTGCTTAAGTTATAATCCATCAATTATTTTTTTCTATGGCGGATAAGGAGGCCCTGGGTTCGAATCCCGGTTCGGGTATGAATGTACTTTCTCTCTCTATCTATCCTGTCTTTGTCCTTTCCTTGTATGAATGTGGAGTGAATGGTTGTCTACCCTATAAACGGGTCCCTATGGCATGTGTGTACTGAGGAAGTTGGATTCCACACCAAAATATGGTTTAGTTGAAAAAGTGAAGCAGCACACCCCATATTGTCAGCCTATAGCTGGCACACGACAATGAATGAATGAATGAATTTTTTCTATGGATATAATTTGAATTGAGTGATTTCATTCACTTTTGTTTTCATATATTTTTAAAGCATTTTTATTAAAATATTTTCGATTTTAAATAGTTATTTATATGCACTTAAAACAATAATGTTATGTTTGACCAAATAAGATTATGTCATTAATACGAACTAAATTTCCATAAAACCAGCCAAAAATTCTTTTTAATCAATCAATTGATGATCACTGTCTAATAGTTACTTCAAGTGCATTTCATCAGTAATAATCAGCAATAGAACATTGTGATTTCAGCTTCTTAAAAAGCTGATATCCTTTTTTTCATGATACATTAAACACATCAAGTATTTATGAAAATATAATTTGGATTTTAAACGTCATAAGATTCATTTTTTATAATTAAATTCAAGCTATTTAGTTTTTATGATTTCGCTATTCTGAAAATTTAGATTTCTAAATCGGCATTTGAATTTTTATCTCTCAAAAATTTTATTCTATTTTGCTTGGAAAATCTCATTGAATGCCACATGGCGCAAAAGTTTTCTTCATATAATTTATTGAACTAACATTACATAAAATTTTCTAATAACAGGGAATTATAAAAAAACAATAAAGTTAATCATTTTTTTTTAATTTTAAAAGATACAAACCAGCTGGTACTTTATACAAAAAGTTGGTTTTCAACAATAGATTCGATGAACACGAAGCGGGAT
Organism: Latrodectus hesperus; assembly: GCA_037975125.1. Lineage (NCBI taxonomy): Eukaryota > Metazoa > Arthropoda > Arachnida > Araneae > Theridiidae > Latrodectus > Latrodectus hesperus. Next base: position 16,190,165 of record CM075857.1, on the reverse strand, counting down.
AATTCGTTGATACTTCCTATTAACAACGTTCTTTCTCATGAAAATGAATGTTTTGCAAATAGTATTTCTAATTGGATTTGTTATAATGATCTTATGTTAATGATTAATTGTTTCGCTAAATTCTGTTTCATTAATGACTTATTTTTTATTCCTGTTTTGTTTAATAAGTTTTAATTTACAATGTTGGAAGTCTCTCTCTTGTTTTTTTCTTTCTTTTTTTTCTCATTTTCATTTAAACAGTAACATTCTAATTTGAGGGTTTTATTCTCGTTTTATTTGCGTGTAAAATCTTTTAATTAAAACTATATCTTCATTATTAATATGTAATAGATTGCTTTGTTGGTTACATTTACCACCTTTTATGGAATTTATTCATTTCTGATTACATGAGTTGGTACATATTCTGTCGTTAATTTCTACGAAAAAAGTATTGCATCGAATGTGGCGATTAAGCACCAAATGTGGCAATTTGGTAATCGCCAGCATGCTTATTTCATAAGCTCGTACACGTTACTATTGACACACATCACACTTAAATTTTTAGTCACATTTTCTATAATCATGTTGATATAAAAATTGGAATATAAATTAACGATACAATTTTTATCCATTTATTTCAATTAAGATATAAATTAATCATTCTGTTCTTTAAAGAAAGTTTCTGAAAAGTTTTAAGCTATTTGTGTATTATTCGCAACATTTGGCGATATATAGTTCTGTGAGACTCATTTCGACTTTTCAAGGAAACTGTTTTGACTCAACATATATTTTCTAAGAAACATTTGACCCTTCACAAAACACTTGAATTCGCGAAGTAAAATCGTGGGAAGTGTCTATCAAATTTCTGTACCAATAATTTTAAACTCATAAAATGTACCCAACCAATCAGTACACTTTGTAGGCGCGGTTTATACATTGTCTTAGTGAGGTTATTCCGAACACAGAACATACTTAATCTCATGTTAAGACGAAGTGCTGTCCCCCCAAATTTCTTTCTTCCAACACAAGCTACGTGTTGTATGTAATAAATGGTATTTATTGTAAAAATTTCCTTCTGATAAAAGTTAAGCATCCTCTAACACACACTCCATTAAACTTTTTTACATAAAATCGTCAGTGAAATAATATGAATGATTCAATGAGTCTAACAATTTTATCGCATCAGCTGAACCCACATCAAAATAAATGTGTGACAATTGTCATGCAGACATTCATAAGATGAAATTAGAGATTTTGAGTAAACGATTTCAGCTACTATTTATTTATTTATTTCATTACATATATTCAGACTTGTATGCTTGAATCTTGAGATCCGCTTGTAAGTCTTCGTCGATAATAGGACAAATAGCACAATGACAGATGTACAACCACAGAAGAATAACGAAGAAAACACCCAGGGCCACGGTGGGAATCGAACCCACACTCCTACGCTCTCAAGCGATTATTCATCTACTAACTTTATATAATTTATTGGGATTTCTTCGACCCAAAAATTTACAGTTAGCGGAAAAAATGTTGATTACCAATAAATATTTCTTAATTATAATTAAAAAGATTTTTTTTTTGTATTTTAAAAAATATGTCTTAAACAAATTTGTCAGAAATAAAATAAAAGTCTCTATTAAATTTAAATATTCATATTAGAAAATTTATACCGAAAAGTTAACAATCAATTTTCTTTAATTTTTAAGAAAAAATTCGAATTCTCTGCATTCTAAATATTTCAAACTTTCACTAACTCGATGTTAGTTTTGAACTGTAAACGTAGCAATACCAGAGCTTATATGATTTTTAAAATAATTTTGTCCCGATTTCTTCTGTGCTGTATGAATAACTGTATCTCTCAAGCTTCATTTGGTTTGCAGTTTCACTATGGGTTAAGTGACTCTTCTAGTAGCGGAAGCATTCGAAATCGATTTCGGCGAACAGCCTTTTGGAATGGATGGAGCCATTTTCACTCTCTCGAGCTCAGCGACACGAAAAAGTCATCGCCACTTTTCCATTTTTCGCAGCTGCCTCCGCCGTGACAGCGCGTGAAGGGAGAAATAAAGACGATCGAGCACAAAAGCTCGGAAGCTGCGCCATTCCTCCCCGCTCGAGCGCCAAGAACCGTGAGTAACGTGATTATTCACACGTCACAGTTCTCGGCTGGACTGCTAGCGGAATCTCACAAATGAAGTGAAGTGCGAGTAAGCTGGTTGCGAAGTGAAGTGAAGTGATCTATTACTTCCAAAGCATGATACTGGTCGGGGAGTACAGACGAGGCACATATGAAGACGACTTCAAATCATGCGGAACGCTCTGCTGACCCATCCACTTCAGTTTGCACCAAAAGCGTTGACTCCACTCACTTGCACGGAGCGCAACTCTGATTTCTGAAGAAGACTCCTGAGACAAATTGATAGAGAAAATCAATTTGTATTCCACTTATGAAATTGTATGTTCAAATATTATACCTCTCTTTACAACGAAAATGATGACTTTTCTATATTAAAATAAATTATTTGCAGTAAACTATTACTTACTATAAATTATTTGCAATAAAATTGAGCATGATATTCTTTTTAGTGAAAATCAAATACGATATTTAATTGAGCGCAAAATTTCATTAATTTATAAAATAAATGGCAATTAATTATTTTTATGAATCCATTCGAATTTTATTATTTGCTTTAAAAATATTTTAGATAGTTGAAAAAACTATTTTGTGTTTTGTGTAACTATCGTGTTATGCATTCAGTATTGTAGTATATATATATATATATATATATATATATATATATATATATATATATATATATATATATATATATATATATATATATATATGTGTGTGTGTGTGTGTGTGTGTGTGTGTGTGTGTGAGTGTGTGTATGTATATATATATATATATATATATATATATATATATATATATATATATATATATATATATATATATATATATATTAAGTACAAAAATGTTAAGTTTTTGTTAAAATAAATAATTTTAAAAAAATGTTAAGCAACATTCATACTTTTGGTCCTTATGCACCAACGTTTATTTTCAACTATGAAAATTAGTTACATCACACAATTACTTAATAGATGTTTCCATTAAAATGTTTATAAATACTCAAACATTTTTCCATTTTTTTAAGAATAAGTTACGAGTACACATAAACCAAATTGCCTATCTTTTATTAAATGAAACTCAAAATTATCACGCTTCAATAATGAATGAGCACAGTTAAAATTAAAAAAGAACAAATTACAATATTTCTAAGTTTTACATGAACTCCTTAGAAACTGTTCTTAACTCTATACTTTGCTCTTTTCGTGTATATCAAAACAACAAGATGGGAAGTGTTTGCGTTTTCACTCGTGATAGCAAATGTTGACCATTCGTTTTTACGATAAGTATGTTAATGAGATCGATTTAAATATTACAATAATTTAATATTTCATTAACATGCATGCACATTTGACCAATTCAAGTACTTCTAGTTTCTTATAAGTAGGTAAGTATGTCTCATTCAAATGATACAAGATTTTTATAGATTTGTAAATATGTAGATGAAATAGATTCAAATAGTAATCTCGGGACTGCGCATGCGTGCGTGATTACAACTCGGTAATTACTCTAAGACTCAGATCATGATCATGAAATTATAGAATCAAGACATTTAAATTAACCTTTCAGTGTGTTCCGCAAAAGAAAAGTTAGATAAATTTAAGGAGAGTGAATGCTTTTTATTTCTCACAGTACATACAGTGTACAATAGAGATCGTAACTTTTAGAAGAATATGTAAAAGAGCCAATATGATAATAAAGTAAATGAGATGTATATGTAAATAAGGTCATCCAGTCTACATCATAGATTCAAAGTCATTCTAGCCAAAATTGGGACAATTGCTTCCTCCAATCGTTCCAATTTTGGATCTCGCAAGGTCCAAAACACTGGATAAACTAGTCAGATTCTATGTTGCGGGAATATGAAATTTCTAGACATTCTCTGCAAACATGAATCTACATTAATTTATTTAATGCAATAATGTTAAATCCCTTTTGTGTGACGCAACATTTTGCATTAAAAAAATTATATTTTTAGCGAAATACAAATCTTTCAATGATTTCAGCATAAATTATTAAAATGAATCTGTTACAAAGGATACAATGTAAATAAACATCGCGTGCGCACGCGCGCGCACACACACACATATATAAAACTAAACTCCATGGCACGACAGCTCCATGTGGGCCAAGGCCTACAGTGCCCATAACTGTTTTCATGACCGAGGGCCTTGGGGTGCGAAGCATATGTCCCAGCTAAGTGGTCAGCCTAACATAAGGCCCCAAGTGTTTAGTTCCCAAGCATGCTTGGTACTCAGTTAATCGACCCACTGAAGGGATGAAAGGCTGAATCAACCTTGCCCAGCCCGAGGATCGAACCTCGTACCTGTGTCATGGGATTGTGAAACGCTGCCACTAATATATATATATATATATATATATATATATATATATATATATATATATATATATATATATATATATATATATATATATATATATATATATATATATATATATATATATATATATATATATATATATATATATATAATAATTGGTAAAAATAATTATTCCATTGAATTTTGTAACAGGACAATTTGTATAGTGCATATTCATAACACTGAAAAGATGCAATTTATTCAGATTATATAATGTAATAATGTAATATTTTTAAAACAGTAAGAATCATAATAAATTCCATAATACAGATTATTTTGCTTAAAGAAGATTTTGTTTAACTGGTTATAAAATTCCCAATCGTTACATCTCATAATTAGTAAATAACTAAATAGTTTGAGACATCTAAAATAATCAATTTTTTTGTCTACCCACTTATGAGGCCTGCTAGATAAAATTTGCAAAGCATACGAAAACATTTGTTCTTCAAATTTATTGATCTGAATAGTAGTGACAACTATTTAAACAAATTTTAAATGCACATTTAATAAATCTATAATTGATTAAACTTAATCACGGAATCCAAGTAATACTCTTTATTAAAAGGTACGTGATGCATTCAAAAATAATCGTTCGACAAAAGACCCAAGAGGAGGATTCAGGAAAAGAGAATTCCAAACGATTTCGAATTCGATTGTCGTCCTAACGGAAAACGATTATTTATTCAAATCTCGGAGTTAAGTCTTCAGGAGCGAGAGAGGGAGATCTGAAGTGAAGTGACTGTCTAAAATGGAAGACTCTGCCGCTGATTGGTTGGTCGAGTTAATTGGGTCACCCATCTCCCTTCTAAAATGAAGGATTAGTAGCTTTCGAACGTTCGTGGCCATGGGCTATTTCTATAGGATGACGACTCTGTTTTGCTCAGAGGGTGTCTGAAAATTACCACTGTTTATTCAAGTACAATTTCTCATTAAGAAGCCTGATTTCATTAGTTTCAGAGTTCCATAGAGAAGGATTTATACTCTAAAATAACGTATAATAAAATCTATTATATTCAAAATTAATGCTTTTGGAAAAGAATTTTCAATAAAACCGATATTCTTTTCTAAAATATTTGAAATTTTAAGAAACATTTTATATTTGTCCAAATAAATGTTTCACTACATAATAATAATATATATATAATCAGGTATATATATTATTATCTTAAGAAGAGAATTTCCTCTTATTTTGTGATAACCTAATTTTACTGAACGTGGAAGTGAATCTTACCTGGAAGAAATTTGTTTGAAGAAATTCAAAATTACCTTTTAACGAAAAAAAAAAACACTGAATAAATATTTCTTTTTATTTTTAAAGTTGACAGTAGAGAAAAATCCAATAAATTTATTTCAAGATCAAACTAAATAGTAGATAATATAATGCTGGTCAGTAAAAAGCGGTACAAAACTGTATCTCTTACAATCATATTAAATGTTCATTTAAAAACTCTTAAAAAGTTTAACACATGAAAAAAAGTAACAAATTCATCTCAGAAAAAAGGCACTATGCTTTCTTTCTTCCTTATAAATTTTAGATTCAGATAATAATGGTGTTTTGACTATAAAAAAACTAGCACTTAATTTAATAAATGATAAAAATTCTTTACATGGAATTTATCGTAATCACAAATTATTATGTCTTAATGGGATAATAAATTACAAATCCCTGGACTACCTGATTTCACTTCCTCATGGAGCTGAGATTTGGATTTTATCTGATAGTAAAAGTGCAATACAGCATTTGGCCAGATGGCAACAAGTGAGAGACAGGACTGGGGTTTCAATACTTCAAATGTTAAAACGGATGTCCGTATCGCATCATATTCACCTACAATGGATTTCTTCCCACGTGGATCTCTAGGGGAATGAGATTGCGGACACTTAGGCCAAAGCTGGTGTGGCTGAGGACGGTGTGCCGTCGGGCACCTCTCACATTTCAGGAGATTCATTCAAAGATTAGACACGAGAATAAAACCACTTGGATTGTCCCTCCTGAGCATCATTGGTACCGCTGCGCGCGTCCAGGTGCTTCCCTGGCTACTGGTCTTAATAGACAAGAACAAACGACTATTGCCCGTTTCAGAAGGCCATCTTAGTAACTTGAAATTCGTCGAAGGTACGAAGAAATTCGAAATTTGCTCCAAGTGTTTAAATGAACAGGCCTCTCCTGAACATAGCCTTGGTCTCTCCGGGAGAGATCTGTTGAAGAATCCACTTAGGATGCTGGACTTTTTGAAGGTGTACGTGCTCATGGACCTGGTCCAGAACTGGACTTGGTCGGGGGCATACAACAATAACCACTTCAAAGTGAATAACTACCATTCAAAATCAGTCTTTACATCTAAATTTATGCAAATATTCCATTTTTTATAAATTGCCTGCGGTAAAAAAAATAAATAAAAAGCAACTCTGGCTTTGTTTAATAAACTCCAATGAGAAAATCAATAAGATATATTTACAAACTTTTCATCTTTAGACTGAAATGATTTTAACTATTTTACTTTTTTATCAACACAAAAATTATTTAGTAAGAAATGAAAATTAAAACACCTTTGTAAAAATTATACTTTTATATATAACACAGCAATTTTTAAACTATTATCTATTTAGAAACAGGGCACTTTTCAAAAGAAATGTTATTTAGAAAAAGGTTAATTGATCACCAAAGTATGTCATTTTGCAAAATATCAATAAAGATATATCACATGACCCCGACTGTACTGTATATGCCTCATACAAATATTTTCAAAATGAGTGGACCTGATAGCGGGGTTGTTTGGCTGTTCGGAAACTAATCAAAACATAGAATTTGATTTTTTTTTACCGAACTTTATACATATATATATATATATATATATATATATATATATATATATATATATATATATATATATTATATTATATATATATATATATATATATATATATATATATATATATATATATATATATATATATATATATATATATATATATATATATATATATATATATATATATATATATATATATATATATATATATATATATATATATATATATATATATATATATATATATATATATATATATATATATATATATATATATATATATATATATATATATATATATATATATATATATATATATATATATATATATATATATATATATACGCACACACACAAATGTATATGCATGTGAATGATGATCACATGAAAAAGGGCTGTAAAATTAATTTTTTTATTAAATCATAAGATTTACCCAAAAGAGGAAAAGAAATCATTCCTTTGTTTACATTAAAAATTGCATAGTTACGATATCTTTACGCTAATGGGGTGTAGCATAGAGAGGAGGATGCTAGATCAGATGTCGACTTCATTATTTAATGGTATTTCGAGATTATGAGGTATTCAGGTGTTTACCGGTTCCGGTTGGCAGAGATAGACAGCCAAAAACGCATTACAATATCTAAGCTAAGTTAATGTTATAATATATAAGTAAAGAAAAATATTCGATTCTTCATCTTATTGAAAAGTTTCTTCCAGTAACTTGATAGACAATCCCTTTCAATATTTTAATATTTTTATAACAGAAATAAATGCTAATTTATGGATCCAAATTTAGAAAACAGCTGAAAAACTATACCATCAATAGATTTTCATATTTAAATTTCCCATTTTATGCTTAAATAGTTAAAATAATAATGAAACACGAAAATAATATATGTTAGTTAAATACGAATAATTTAAATCTAGTAAAACGTTAACTCCTTGTAAAAAGTGGTATTCCACTCATATTAACTATAACTGTAACTTCAACTGACATAGAAAATTTAATGCAAAAATTTCTTTCATAAAACCCACAGCGTTTTGTACCTAGAAACACAGTTTCCTCGAACATTTGCGGTTTTCAACAAATTAAGAAGAGTTGGGATTTATTTCCGGAGAATGAACCAGATTATCACCTTGGGAGAGCCATGATAATATTTCGTTTTCTCGTTTTTCAAGAAAAATTCTTCGCGGTTTTCAAGAAGAACCCTTTATCTTTGTCAGCGAAGTTATTATTAATGGAGGAAGAGTGTCCTACCCTCATCGTTAAATGAGATTTGGGCAATGAGAAATATTATTTATGTATTTCGCCTTGTCATTTCGCTGTTGTTTATTTCTCCCTTTATGTCTCCCCTGTGAGCTGTAGAGGCGAACTTGGTGCGCGGAAGAGGAAGGAATGATGGGAATTTACAAAGTATTGAAAAATTTGTCAACGCACCTAGGATTATAAAGTTTGTGTCGTTTTTTTATTTTGCCATTTCTTATTGTTTGCCTGTGAGACATGTTTATAAGAGAAAATAATTGGCTGTAATTTTTAGAAAGTGAGACAAAAACTTTTTTGTTTCTGTATGTGTTTACTTATTTTGATTTGCGAATGGATTTCTTTATTTTTAATGCATGCCTGAAAATGAAACACACATAATTTCTCTTCTTAATCTCTTCCCTGGTTATCCTGAGTTATCTCGGGATTATATATTATTTAAATATCATCGCTAGATATTTCGTTCTTAAGAAACTTCCTTGGTTCGTTGTTTTTTATTTCATTTGCATTCGGCTAGATTTTTTTGTTTCTTTCAAAAAAGAAATTCTACAGCTTCAAATTTGAAAATATAAATAAAACTTGTTTTTTCGATAAATATTGAATGTTACTCTTTCATGTTTGGCTATGTAAATTTTGTCTTTACTAGTTTCTGTTACAAAATCCCATTCTCGGAAAATGAAGATCTGTGCCAGATATTGTACTTTTACCAGCACACTTCGCTGTATCAAGCCGATAGTTGGGCTCGACAAGTTAGATGGAAGCTACAAGTTGGGAGTCTCCTAATTTAGAAGCAAGGACCAGAGCGAATACCCACAATACTTAAACTGCCGCCATTGTTGCAATCACGACCCATTTAACCTGCCCATCGTCTTTAGTGAACGTGATGGATTTTTGTTTAAGTTAGGATTCGAATTCATTATCTTTCGATCGTGAGAACAACACCTTAACCAACCAGGCCACCGCAACCTTTGCCAGGAAAATGAGTGTAGAATAAGTAGATTAACAACTGGATAGATTAGGTGAAATTACCAAAATATGTTTTGGGGGTTTACAATGTTTCTGATAATTTGAAAGTGAATGAATAGCTCTTTGACCTTCATACCAATAGCTTATCATTGAGATTCTCACAGAAAATGTGATTGTTAGAACTGGTTCTGGGCACACCCTAATATGTACTGCGTGTTTGCATTGTTTAAATCTTGTGTAATAAAAATTTACATCAGAAAAATAATTTAATCCACCATCAAAATGGTGTGTTTAAGACAATATCCATGTTTGAAATTACCAAGTTAATTGTTACATTAGATTATATTTGGTGACTAGATTATTTTTACATAATATTCAATGTTATGTCATACTAAATCAATATTGTTTCAATTTTACATTAGAAATATTTTGCACAATTAATTGTTATATTCTTGTTTTTCACAATTCACACAAAATTCACAATTATTGTTATATTGAGATTTAAACTTTTTATATTAGGCGCACTTGAATTATGCTGCATTATTTAAATACTTTTCATTTATAAATAACTTTTCATTTGCAAATAGCAAGAACTTATTTCAGCTATTAAATGAGATTTTAACTTTTTCCACTTCAGCTGTTTTATAAGCAATTTCTTTTGCGAGTTTTAAAACTCAGTCTGAGCTTGGCAGTGTTATATCAAGTGACCAATAATTAAGACTCATTCTATTTTCAAGAGAATATAGTTTCAAAATAGACGATAAAAGAAGATATTCAGAAAAATTCTTAAAATGAATGACAAGTGAAGATGATGGCTGCAAAAGAAACAAAATGTGGAAAATGAAAATGTCTATAATAATTCTTAATTGTAAAAAGAAATATAAAATATAATAAATGACATATATTTATGAATAGCTAAACATTAAAATATGTCAAACATTTATTGACACGTTGTGTTTCTGAATACGAAGTCAGCTTTATATCCACGAGAATGAAATTATATGGAGTATTTTGTACATTACATCACATAAATTTAAAGCTTTTGGGAGATTTAATTAAACTCAGAAAACTAGATATTAGAGTCATTTTAATAAAAAATGTAATTCATTAATACATTTTTCATTTTCAAATAAATTTAAGCTAATGATCTTAAAAAACAAGATTTTCTAAAAAAGATTTTGTTTTGAAACTGTTGTAATTTTTTTACTAGGCTAGCTAACAATTTTGTGCAATCCATATGATTATATAAGTTTTTTTTTCATTTTCATTTGTATCCAAGAGAATAGATATCTACATATACGTCTGTATACGTTGCAATGTTTGCTTTATTAATAAGAACTTTTATGGCAATTTGCATCAATGCAAAATGTTTGCTGATGAGTTTAAATACATTTTTAGAAAATGGTTTTAGAATATGTGATTTAGAAAAAAATATATTTTTATCTTGATAATGCAATGTCATTTTGAAATGTAAAAAAATGTAATCAAATCTATAAAAAGGGCTTTTTTTATAATCACTTTAATGTGCATCCCAAAATCTATACTTAATGTGTATCAGTTAGTTTATTCTAATGAATTCCACAATATTTCTAAAGAAAAATACATTAAGTAAAATCTAATTTTATTTAAATGAACCATGAACCGCTTTTTTGTGTGGATTTAAAAAAGAAAGAAGGATAAATTTGCAATGATAATTTGCATTACAATGGCAATTTGGCAACATCTTTATATAGAAGACGACAATTGGTAATAATGTATTCCCTGAGCATTCCACAAACTGTGCCCTATTTTGATTTTAATACTTGGGAAAATTACTAATGTTGACTTTTTATTTTAATAAAAAAATGCTAAGAAAAGTGCAGAAAAAACTTCAATTAGATTTCAATTTCTTTGTCAGTCTGGTTATCCTTTCTATTTAAAAGATGAATTTTTAACCACACTTTTTTAATAGCATGTAAGAGAAATAAATCAAAAAAATGACGAAAGAAAATTTAATTTACTTTAGTAAATGTAATTTGGAATATTTGTTATAAGGCTTTGAATATTATCCAGGATCTTCCTAAAGACATATTTGTATTTTATTTTGTGAAATAAAATAATTTACAATTTAAATCAAACTATTTTTTGAAGCTTCTGTTTTTTCCTTGCCCTATTGCATTTAAAAAAATTGTAAGCTTTTTTTCAGTGTAAGATATATATATATATATATATATATATATATATATATATATATATATATATATATATATATATATATATATATATATATATATATATATATATATATATATATATATATATATATATATATATATATATATATATATATATATATATGAAGATTAAATGTAAGCAGACTAGATGAAATCAATTTAATTTTAAGCATATGTAAATGTTTCTTTTATAAAAAAACTAAAATGCTAATAAATTAAATATTCTAATTTTTGAAGAGTAAAAACTGTTCATGATCTCAGGAGAACGAAATTTAATCCATACAGAAGAAATAATTTTCTGATAAATAGATTAAATTGGGAAAAGAAAGGAGAAAAATTAAATATTTATTAAGTAGAAATTAAATATAAGCAAACAATAAATTTCAAAATAATCCTAATGAAATTTAAATATTTCTTAAGATTATCAAAAGTGATCAATTAAATTTTTAACTTTATTTTATCCGTAGATGGTGATCGCAAGAATGCTCCTGGTGTTATAGGAAATTTCTTTCCAGGCAATTAGCCCTGATATTGATCCAGTGTACTTGAATTGCAGGCGCTCACCTAATCTTTTCCCAACCAACTCAAGACTATATCTCGCATAAATGCAGAACGAGCTTTCATAAGAATGGCCTCCATCCCTTAAGAAAAGAGAAACAATCCCTCAAAACCCTCAAAGCGCCCTGAAATTTACTCTTACGATCTGGGTCTTAAAACTGAAGTAAACAAAAAAGGAAGAATGATAAAACAGGGAGACATTTTTTTGAACTTTGTCCTATCTTAAGCAAAAATCCACTGAACTGGAGTCAAAAGGAGATTCTTACCTGGCATCGTCCATTCCCTTTCTGTTTCCAGAGATTTCATTTAGCCAAGCCCATGATTCATACTGCAAATGTGGTGAAGAGAGTCTATCATTCTCTTACGTAGCTTCCCCTCTGATCACTAGTTGTTGGCGTTTGGCTATTTTCGCTGCAGAATAGCTCCCCTCATGGAAACCACTGAAAAATCTCTAGAATTAAACTCACTTTCCTCATCAATCACTTTTTTTACACAGTTTGTCAAGCATGGGAAATAATGCAGATAAGACTCAAGCAGGAACGCTACTTCCTGTGACGTCCGTTTTCCATATCCCCACTAAAGACTATTCCAGTGAAATACATTTTCCATTCCACAGAATCATCTTCCTGAAAGTGAACTTTGGAAGTCACACAAGACCCATGTAATAAATCGCATCTGCGTGTAGCCTCCAAATTATTTTGTATTCCATAAATGATTTCTTTTAAGATCTACATTGTCTCAGACTACAGGATGTCCTTCGTAAATTTAAAAGTAATACGAAGATTTTCCAGTGATCTCTATATAAAGTAGTAAAGTTCATCTTGAGTTAAATACACAGGGAAGAAAAATCTTTTTGCATTTAACTTAACGCAAACCATTTCAGTCTTCATCTCTGGGAGTTATTATTTCAAAAAACACCTTCATAGAAATGGGACTCTTTCAATAAGAGCCAAAATGCAGGAAATGCACCAAGGATGTGGAATCAGCACCCCGTATTATACATGAATGTGATGCCCTTGCCCATATTCGATTACTATTTTAGGCTGCCTTTATTCTAAAGAGTTACACCTGAGCTTCATTGAAGGATTCTCAGACTTTAAAGTAGGTGATCCTAAAAAGTTGAGCTAGGACTAATTGGGTTTGGTGCATTTGGTACAAAACGCTTTTAAGCCAAAGTGCCCAGTATCACAAAAAATCCAATATAGAAGAACTCAAAATGCTACGTAATTAATAACACTATATTGACGTTTCAAATACCAGCAGTTGGAGTCGATGGATTGCACATTGTAGGGCTTTTTGCTGTCATTGTATAAATCAATTTGCAGCAGTTCGTTTTGTAACAATGGTATCAAATGTAGATAAAATTTCTGCTACAAATTTTGTACGATTTGTCTCAGCAAGATGGTAAACAGGGTCATCTCCCCGCATCCCGTAATTAATGATACTGTATTGACGTTACAAATACCAGCAGTTGGAGTCGATAGATTGCACATTGTAGGGTTTATTTCTTTCATCATTTTATAAATCAATTTGAAGCGGTTCGTTTTGTAACAATGGTATCAAATGTAGATAGAATTTCTGCTACAAATTCTGTATGATTTGTCTCAGCAAGATGCTAAACAGGGTCATCTCCCCGCATCCCGTAATTAATGATACTGTATTGACGTTGCAAATACCAGCAGTTGGAGTCGATGGTTTGCACATTATAGGGTTTGTTTCTGTCATCATTGTATAAATCAATTTGAAGCGGTTCGTTTTGTAACAATGGTATCAAATGTAGATAGAATTTCTGCTACAAATTCTGTACGATTTGTCTCAGCAAGATGGTAAACAGGGTCATCTCCCCGGTCATTGGTGCATTAGGGTCACCCTTAACTATGACATTCGAGAAACAGCAATAATCACATTATAATAAGATTTTCTTGAAGTAGTACTTTCTCTTGACCACTGCTGAGAAAAATCATTTGCAGTGGAATCACTCCTGCAAAGATTTTCTGTGATATCGCGTATTAAACTCCCCTGAAAGTACAACGATTATATAACCTCAACTAAACGTTCAATGAGATGTTTATGGTTTCTACATCTAAAATGCACTTCTGGATGTCTACTTACCACGTCGAATAATGCTCACGAACTTACTGAAAGCAAACCTAATTTTCATTTTCATATTTATGTTACAAGCATCCCAGTTGTACATTTTGAGGAAAATTTATGCAAGCTTGATTTTCTTGTGCATAAACTTGTTTACCAAATTTTGTTCATCTAACATAACTCTTTTTTTTCTTAAAATGAGAAATTTCCCTGCATAAATTAATGATTTTTTTACACGAATTGAATTTAAATATTTAAAGTGCCTTCTTTCTTTCTCTCTAATTGTCCTTATATTTGTAATAAGAAGTGATAGGCTTTTATTTTGAAATTTTTATAGTATTTGCAGTTTTCCTGTTTATTTATTCCCATTTTTAATAATTCTATTTTTATTCTTTTTGTTTTTATTTATTCACCTTGTTTTTGTTAAAAAAAATTTTCTTATTTCTTTTTAAAAATATTTGAGTTGTTTTAGATTTTGATTCTTTTAAATATTTCTAAAAGAATTATTAATTAATTAATGTAGTTAGTGTTTATTATTTATTATAATATGTATGTAAACATTCAAGCTTTACTATTTATTCATACTGACAATACCTGAATTGTTTTGGTGATATCACGCTACAAATCCAATCGATTAAGTTTTTAGAAACAATATTTAATATCTCAGCAATGTACTCTGACTCTTTTACAAATTTAACTCTCCACCAATCAACTCACTCGATATAAGCTTACCTCGATTTATTTAGGTTTTCTTGTAGTTTTTCTTCCATTTTTTACTAATTTAAATTTGATGTGCATAATTTAAAATTCATTTAAAAATACTCATTTGGGGGAATCGAACGTATGATATGCTCTGATCAGAAGTTCAGAGACATAGTCCTTCACTGACTAGCTCGGGAGTTTATGGAAGGTATATATCCAACGACAGCAAACCATCAACAGCAATCACTTTTACCAAATACAAATTCATTGCAATTTATTTTATCTCCTTAAAAAGTTATCTAACATGTTGATATAAAACCCCACCAATAAGTTTAATGTTTATTTTTATTAATTTTTAAAATATAGATGTAACTAACATCAATTTTCTCATAATAAATTTTGATTTATAAAACCTTGAATAATGCTCAAAGCGATGTACACATTAAAATATGATTTCAGTAACACAGCGAGAATGTAAATGAAGTTGCTTCTTTAATGAAAAGAGATTTACTATTTAATCGGCTTAAGCAACTGAAATTAAATGAGTGATTACATTTTACTAAAACTGCATCCAATATTAATCTGTCATGAAATATAAATAAACATCTATCATATTTGTAAAAGTAATTAATCCGTGTAATATGTATATTATCAATAAATTCTATAAAATTACCTTAATTTTACAATAGCTGTCATAATATACATAATATAATATTTTGAGCAATAATGAATATTTTAAATTTGTATACTCAAAGGTTTGTAAGCAGTTTTCATTTTAAATTCATTTTATTCTGCAAATTGTTTAGGATATTCATATTTAAAAGATATGAAAGCATAGTTATAATGAAACTAGATAAGAGTTGTAAAACATTTTTGTCAATGAATGTGATATTTATTTTAAAATAAATCTTCAGAATGATTGTCTTACATTTTGGAACATATTTATTCAGAATTTTAGACAAGTGATATTAGTGCATGTATTTCAACTCAAAATAAATTGCTAATTTAATAAGAAGTTTAAAAATAGTTTAATTGCATTTATATGTAAATGCATAAAATTGATTGATGATGTACTTATTCAGAAAAACCAAATGACTACAACTATAAAACATTGCTTAGTTCTTCTCTAAAAATAAATAACACGTTATCTATCTCTGGTTAATCTGCAAGTTCACTATTCAGTTTATCATTGATTGATAAAATTGGTGAATGTACTGCAATGGTATATTTAGCAAAACTTTATCCAGTTGGATTATTAGGTCAGCAACATTCAGATCTGATTGCCGAAGCCTAGCCTCCTATATTCAATGAAGTATTCAACTAGGGGGATATGAGATAACGTCGTACGTCAGTAGTCTTGGTTAAGCATAAAGACATGCTGTGGTATGAAAGGTAAAATAACTGAGAATAACAGTTCACCTTATTAACTGCTGTGATATTAAGGTGACATTGACTGCAAATACAACTTAGAAGCGACCTGTTATGAAATAAAATGTCATTTAAGGTTACCATTCTTGGTTACAGGCATATCTTTGTAGAAATCGCTGCTCATTTCGAAACGTAAATTCTAAATGAAGACAATTCTACTCTAGTCAGTGAGATTTCAGGTGTATTGTGTTCAATACCACTACTATTTGTGATGACCAAAAGAAAGGCCTCTTTCTCTGAACCACCTATCAATGGTCCTTTTAACTGTTTGCATCTACTGTCGATTATGGAGTTGAGTCACGAGCTCTGCATGTGCTCTGGTGGCTAATCGACCCTTACGTCCAGCATTCTCTACAGGTGAGAGGCGTCCTACTCGAAACTGTATGTGGCCGTAAATAATGCAATCCGGCAACTCCATGCATCTAACAGCGATTCATCTCCCAGATTCCAGTTTCTGGGAGTTCACACCTGTATTCAACGCGTATTGTCCATTTGAGTGCATGGAATGGAATTCAAAATAATATACGATCTGGTTTCAAAATATCTCCTTTTTTAACAAAATGTCGACTGTGCAGTAAAGTGCACTGCAGAGTCACATTCTCATTTAATGGCCGATAAATTTTACTTTGGGTATCGATATATTTGCATGAATATCAATCTTTATCTAACTTGAATATATGCTTTTTGGATATGTCCTTTTATTTTCTGTTTTTAATTATGTATCTGTATAACTTTTGATTTTTTCCCCTCCCATTCCACAGATCAATTAAATAGGACTATCTTTACGCAAAATAAGGTATTATAATGAAATAGAAGATAAAAGCTAAAAATACTTTATGATTGCATTTTGTTTTTTGAGCAATAATTATTTGAATTTGCAATCTTTTACTAAATATAAATTCAAAATTACAATGACTGCTACAATAAATCATCTGTATTTGTGATATGAAAATAGATTATTAAATAGAAGCATATTTTTTGTCATTGATAAATAACAATACACATCCGTACACGCACACACACACACACACATATATATATATTTATATATGCGTGTGTGTTGTGTGCACTGCTCTTTTTGACAAAACATTAAGAGTGCGTTCTTGGTAATTTAATTTTAACCTCCTCATTTGAAATAAATATTTTACCCTGTGAAACATTTCGTTTAGGTTGAAACAATCAGATGATTCCAGATTTGAAGAGTACTTTGATGTGGTAGAACATTTTGATGTGGTAGTGGTAGTGTGTAGTACTTTGATGTGGTAGTGGCGAGTTTCCAAATTTTTTATGAAATCTTGTATCAAGAAATCAATATATCAAGATTTAAGATTAAACTTAGGCGTTTTAAATGATTGTGAGCAGTCTAATTAGCTAAACATAACTTGTTTGTGATCTCACGAGTTTTATTTGTTGGTTTGTATTATTCAATGCTTTTACTGT
Source organism: Latrodectus hesperus (assembly GCA_037975125.1). Taxonomy (NCBI): domain Eukaryota; kingdom Metazoa; phylum Arthropoda; class Arachnida; order Araneae; family Theridiidae; genus Latrodectus; species Latrodectus hesperus. The sequence goes on along the minus strand of CM075857.1, from coordinate 16,172,199 downwards.
GTCTTAATCAACTTTAACTGGCCTTCCAGAGTGCGATGCATCTTCAGCACCAAAGTTGGCGAATTGGAATTTTGAAAATCAAATTTTGGTCAGTCAATATATATTCCCCACGCACGTTGGATCATTCTTTCTTGTTTGTAACTTTTCAATGATAAAGAAGTAAAATATGCAGAAAATACTGTTTCTCACTTTTGATGTTAGATAGGATACCAATAAAGAGACAATGCAGAAACCCTCGAATTTTATCAAACACAAGCTTTCCTATATCAGCTATCAAAATACATAAAAATTATGCCCTTTCAGTGTGAAGTTAGCTTGTAAAAAGAGTACAATATACTATCATTTTTAAGATTATAAAGATGATATTGTTTATTTCATTTATATTTTGAGGCATTATACGTAATTTGAAACAGTTTTAGATATATTATAAACTTATTTGGTTTATATTTACGACATTTCCCATTTCTAATGACTTGATCAGTGCTTCTTTTCCCTCATTTTCTAACAAAAAAGCAATTTTTACTCCCATCAAGGCTCTGGGCAATTTCATATGTCAAACACGTAAAGTGAGAGAAGCCCTCTTGATTGTTAACTGCTGAACCGAAAACAATAAAAAAAAACCAACAGCAAGGTGCAGGCACAGCCTCTACACTTTAACTCAGTCATCACGTCCGATTCTACGCCCCTTAACACAATGCCCTCCCCCTCCCGAAATTGCAATTTCTTTTAAGGAGAAGTGCCCGATGTGCTCTGCTTAAACTCCCGGAGCAGTTCCGGAAATTAAAGGGACTTTTCGTAAATAAAACACACCCAATTCTCGAGTTTCCTCCTCCCCAAAGAGAACAATGTAGGTGAAGCGTACGGGGTTTCCTGTCTGTAAGAAAGGGGAGTTAATTCTTTTCTCTAATCACTCTAATTACGTGTTCGGCCCTGAGTGTTAAAGGAGGACGGGTGGTGAGAGGCATATTAGTTGCCGTTTGAGTCCCCTCAGGTCCCCGGGGGTGTCGTCGACTTATCTCGAGTTGCTCCCGGAATCTCAGTGAAAAGGGCTTAACAGGGTGATGAGTAATCAACGTCAATACAGGGAAACAAAGATATCTTGAGATTTTTTATGTGAATAACCAAAATAGCATTCATTTATGCTATAAACGTTGACCAAGAAGTGATGAATATATAACATTTCGTTATATATTACATTTTTGTAAATCCGTTTTTTTGTATTTTGGTCACCAACATTTTTTCATCAAATGATTAAGCAAAAAATGAGCAATAAATATTAATTTCGATTCACAAAAAGTTGCAATAAATCTACTACAGATAGAAATTCGTAAATAAAGAAATCCGTGTCGAGGAAAAAAAAAGAAAAAAATGGCGCCGCCCAACTTGTCTAGTGGTCAGCGTGCCTGATTACAGAAGGAGGTCCTGGGTTCGAATCCCGGTTCGGGCATGGATGTACATTCTCTCTCTATCTATCCTGTCTTTGTCCTTTCCTTGTATGAATGAGGTGTGAATGGTTGTCTACCCTATAAACGGGTCCCTATGGCATGTGTGTAGAGCAAAGTCGTACTTTCACCTTCATGGTGCTCTGATTAAAACGAAAGATGTTCCCAATTGACTTAAGTTTGCATAGCCAAGCCATAGTGAGCTTGGCTTGTCCAAGTGTCATTAGCAAACAACAACAACAACAAAAATGGCAAGCAGCAAAATTGAACAAAAATAATTAAGAAGCACCAAACCGCGTGATACTCAATCGCGGAGAAAAATAATTTATTGTGGGGGTGCAGAGATTATGCGTTGGTAATTATTCATCACAAACATGAAAAATTTGTTGTCAATTGTTACATGTCCTCTGAATCGGAAGGGTATTAACATTTTATCGTTAAATAAATTAATCAAATATACAAATATATATTGAAAGCTTGTTCGAGTGATAAGCGTAATTATTTATATATTTTTTACTGTCAATTTAATTAGATATACTTGCCACACCACTATAAGTTTCCATAAAAAAATACTAGCCAATAAGCATTCTAATGCCGGTTACAATAAGGCCGATAAGAGTCGGATCAGATGGCTGACAATGACAGTTAGTCTGATACTTTACCGATGTTATTTCGTATGTTGACCGAATGCTTTCGAGAAGTGCTGCAGAATTGGCAGCCATTAAATGAACGACAACACGTCAACACAAGTATTTTTCTTTAATTCACGATTATTTTTTGTTAGTAATATTTGTTTAATAAAATGTTTGCTCAATTGCAAGATCACGTACGTTTTTTAACCCTGATGTTTTGTCTAAAATTGCTATCTCTTGCATTATAGATAAATTAACGACTCTTACTGACTGCTTTAATAATATTATTAACAATTGCAAACATGAAATTTGTAATATTCATTGACTAATATTTTTAATTTGTTAAGTTTAATTCTTATTTAATTAAAATCAAAATTTTTATATGTTTATAAGTATATAGCTTTCTCACTTGTATGTGAGAAAGCTGTTGGTTTCACATATTTTCACTGACAACCATTGTAGACATCAAAAACTATTTTTATTAGAACCAAAATGTATATTTAAAAATATTTATATGCTTGAAACATAATTTTGATTAATGAAATTGTTCAATAGATCATAAATTTATTATATTTATTTAACTAAGTTCATTCCATTTGAATTTTTTGCTTATTGAATAAAATCATTTAAATATCCATTAATTATATAAATATGTTTTCATAAAGTAGCAATTTCCCAACAGCAGAAATAAAACAATTTCATTAATAATTAATGTGAATAACGAAAAATGCCATATGTGAAGACAAAAAGCTCTCATATATCATAATTTTAATATCTTTTTATTACAATTATTTATATTTTACCTAATTACTCTGTATAGGGGAAATCATACATTAATATATATTCATAAAACAAAAATGTTAATTTTTAAAAGAAAAATATGTAATTTATATTTATGTATGGATTTATTTTTAAGAAATGAAACAAAAATCTACTTAAAATAACTAGTTCAAATTAATAGCAGAGTTTATAAGCCACTTAAATGTTCTTTTAAATTATTTACTTTGATATACTCGAGATAACCTCACATATGAAAAGTACAAAATTTTTGCATTGTATAAATGAAATAAAACAACTTGTGGTTAAGAAATTACATATATATATATATATATATATATATATATATATATATATATATATATATATATATATATATATATATATATATATATATATATATATATATATATATATATATATATATATATATATATATATATATATATATATATATATATATATATATATATATATATATATATATATATATATATATATATATATATATATATATATATATATATATATATAATATATAATATATATATATATATATATATATATATATATATATATATATATATATATATATATATATATATATATATATATAATATATATATATATATATATATATATATATATATATATATATATATATATATATATATATATATATAATATATAATATATAATATATATATATATATATATATATATATATATATATATATATAGTTAATAGTATATTTTATAAAATACAATGAATACAATGAAACAAAATACATTGAAAAATTTTTTCATTGTATTTTGTTTCAATGTATTCATTGTATTTTATAAAATATACTATTAACTATATCTTAGTAATACTGTTCTAGCTGCTTTTGCGCTAAATGTATTGCTAAGCTTAAATGTTTTTATATATTCTTGTGCTTTTCAGTTCTATATCTAACTTTGCATTATATATATATATATATATATATATATATATATATATATATATATATATATATATATATATATATACATTATTTTAATTTTTTTTTACTTGATGGACACAATTTTTTATATTATGAAGACTTTCCTGTCTCTGCACACCTAAGTATTTTGATATTGCTAAAGCATGCACACATATAATTTACCAATATCAAAAAGTGATGCATAACACAGACATAATTAAAGCTTTAGAAATATGTGAGTAATTACTAAAGCAAATTTAATTGAATAATTACTTTCTAATTTTTTCGGAAGAGAAGATCAGACAGAAAAATTAGGAATGTAACTATTATTCAAGAAAGAGCAAAATGTTTGAAATTAAAGTAATTAACAAAGTGTTTTTAATTTATGATAAATGTAACAGTTAATCTAGTATTAAATCTGGCATTATGATCATCAGCTCTTATTTGTTTGGCCAGTAAATGGACTTATTTAGACCTACAAAGGAGAATTCATTTAAATTTACAACAAAAAATATACTCATTTTTGCTCCAAAATCGGTAAAAGGCCTGAATGATTATATTTTATCTGTTACATCTGCAGTACTGAAATTAACAGCTACAATATAAATTAATATTTCAATAAAACTGTAGCTCACTATAGTTTTCATTCAAACAAAACTAATTTTTTTTTATCATACGTATTTTAACTCCATTTATTTCATTTTATTAATGAGAATAATTATCTGTTTCCACATAACATAACAAACGAGTAAATTTAGCAATAATATTCATTTAAGTATTAATTTATGTAAAATTATGCATACATATAATTTTTAATAATTTTAATATAAATTTTAATTAATTAAATAAATTTTTAATACAATAAATAAAGTTTTAAATCCTGCATTGATTTCTCTTAAGCATCTTGTGTAAACAAGCAATTTGTCCTGCGACCCCTATATCTGCATTTCTCTCTCATTCTGAGTGTGTGGTTGAACACTGAATGTCAAACTATTGTTCTAAAATTAGAATCGAAAATCATTGATTTAAATCAAACATTTTACAACTAAAAGCAGAGCGACTATTTTACATACATTGAAAATAGATATTCATTTAAAGTTCCAGATTTTTAAATGTAATTTAGTTAATAATATTTTTTACAGAAATCCAGATATAATTATAAAAGTAATTAAATATGGAATGTTTATATATAATGTTTCAAAAGTTTTGTTTTAAAGAATAAAGTTTTACGGGGATTTATGATATGTAAGAAAACTTTTATTGAAAAGTCTGTTATAAAAAATAACTCTGTGAAATGTTCCAAAGAAAGTTAAGGAAATGTTTCAAATTTATAAGTCTTTCCAGATGTTTTTCATGACAGCATTTCAAAAGATTTTTGACTGGCTTTATTATTCGAATAAAAAATAATGTAAAAAATTAAAAGATAAGGTTTATTTCATTTTTTTCAGTTACTGTACAATAACTTAATTATTATTTAATAAATGATAAAATATAAAACTGTCGTAAAAATATAGTTATAAAATATATTAAATAAAAATGTAAATTTAACAATAAAGTTCATTAAATTCGATATTGTAATAATTTTTTGATTTTATTCTGACAGTGTTCAACAAGTTTTATTTCTTAATAAATATTACAACTAATTTTACATTTCACAGGAAAGAAATATATTTCTGTAAATAATATTCCATAATTAAACCGAAAGCTTATTTTAGTATAAAAAAATGAAAAACACAATCAAGATTTTGAAAATTCCTATTCATAGATTTTTAATGAGTGAATCATTTCCAATAATGTTTAAAAAATTAATTTTAATTTCAAATGTAAGCTTTTTTATCATTAGTAAATCTTTATAAACAAATAAATATTATAAAAACATATAAATCTAAAATATAATATAATGTGAATGAAACTGGAATGGTAAATGAAAATAAAATTTCGAAATTCTCACTTTTCTATTGCACATTCTAAAATAAAAAGCAATTTGTGGAAGTTATTCAAAAATCTTAAATAACACACGCGCGTGCGCTAAAAACATTTTCTGTTCTAAAACTTATAACAGGACAAATGGGATAGTTCAGAAGAACAAAATATGACGGAAAAGAATGTTCTATAATGTTTTTAAAAATAGATTCTAGAATACTCGAACATAATAAAATACTAATTACACAGATATCAATAAGCACTAAACTATGAAAATTAAGACTATCAAAAAAGAACAAAATATATTGTCATCCTATCTTCAACATTACAAATGTAATATATATTTTAGAAACACTTGGAAGTAGTTAAATAAAATTAAAATACAATAAGTAAACAGGATTTATAAGATAAGTACATATTTATTTTTTTCATTACAACAATAATAATCTTAATATATAAATATCATTTAATCATGAATTATTATTCATGATCAAATGATATTTCTTATTGAGATTAATATTGTTATAATAATAAATATATATACTTATCTTATAAATCCTGTTCTTTGATTAATCTTATAATTGAACTCTGTCTTACTTTAATGGCAGCTCAAATGACAGGCGTAACATTCATTAGTTGACTCTAATGTCACGACATGGCATTTTAACTTGATAAAAAGAGTTGACGCATTCTATTTAAAATGCGTCAAATATTTGTCAATTGGCGACTTGCAGACAGACATCCATATCAAGGAAGAAACCAATTTTCGATAATATTGAAGTAAGCATTCTTGAAATCTTTTTTCCGATATGTTGTTGTTGTTGTTGCTTATCCTCCATGTCTGACGGAGTCAGACTAGATCCTCGAGTTCGTTGACTGTAAGGAAGTCGAAGACTTAGAAGAGGATTGCTAAAGAGATCCTCCCTAGAGAGACCCATGCAATCCGAAAGATGCTCAGGAGAAGCCTGATGATTTTGACACTTGGTGCAGGTGACGAAAGTTTTCCTGCCCTCGTTGAAAGTGAGGCACTTAATATGACCGCTAGCAAGTCTTGAGAGAACAGTCCGGGTACGTCTGTCACACGGGAGGTCAAGGGACAAACCTGGTTTTGATCCCTTGTATCAATTATGGGTGCGGGGTGTTTTCCACTCCTCCGAGATTTTTGATTTTTCCCGTGAGTATAACTCCAGAAAAGTAAGTGTGGAAGAGGGAGTATTTGAAATCCTGCAACCCTCCTTAGCAAGATTATCGGCCATTTCATTCCCGTGGAAATTCACATGTGAAGGTATCCATTGCAAGTGAACATCATGATTAAGTGAAATGAGTTTTAATTTAAGCAGGATAGAGTTGCTGATCTTGTCACCAACAAGAAGCCAATTACTAAGATGGTGGAGAGATTTTTCCGATATAACTATTGCTATATCCGGTATAACGTGCTATTGCTGACCTATAACTGACATTGCCGATATGTTTGCGTTCGCTGGGTTGTTTGGCCAAGCTGTGAAATTTAATTTAAATTTTGAATTCTTACATAAATTCTTATATACATTTAAATTCCCCATAAAGTCCCACGTTGCCTTTGGACCATTTTTCTTATTAGATACTCGACAATTATCATTAACACACCTAGGGTATATTATACACCCAGGATATATTATACCCTACGTATACATACATACATATATATATATATATATGTATGCGTGTATCCTCAGAGCCCAAGGTCAAGGATATTGGTAAAGACACTCTAGAACTTGAACCCATCACAATGACATGCCACTGAGTAAACACACAGACGACACCCGGGGTAAGGCGACACACGGACTATACTTTTAGTTTAAGGGATTTGGCACTCTCACCCATCACCAAGTGACTCATCATTTGGAACCACGGTCAGGTGACGAGGTCACACCTGAACTGACCCCCTTTCTGGCTACATCCACGCCACACCAGTGGAAACTCTTTGGACGTCACATATTAATGTAGACACGTTCCCAACCCATGGAACTTCAGCAACACAATGAGGGAGAGTGTGTGGTCACGTTAACAATCACTGTCCCCGATGAATGATGCTACACTTTGCTAATTTTAATAGGAAGCGGCCTGCAGCTGTTGAACTGCTTGAGCTCAGACATATAAATCTATCTATCTATATATATATATACATAGATTTAGATATAGATAGATAGATAGATCTAAATGTCTGCGCTACATCCACGTATATATATATATATATATATATATATATATATATATATATATATATATATATATATATATATATATATATATATATATATATATATATATATATATATATATTATATATATATATATATATATATATATATATAAATATAAATATATGTATATATATTTATATATATATATATATATATATATATATATATATATATATATAAATATAAATATATGTATATATGTATTATATATATATATATATAAATATAAATATATGTGTATATATATATATATATATATATATATATATATATATATATATATATATATATATTTATATATATATATATATATAAATATATGTATATATATATATATGTATATATATGTATATATATATATATATATATATATATATATATATATATATATATATATATATATATATATATATATATATATATATATATATATATATATGTATATATATATATATATATATATATATATATATATATATATATATATATATATATATATATATATATATATATATATATATATATATATATATATATATATATATATATATATATATATACATATTTGCAGACTTATACTACAGCCTACCGATGGCTGAGTGCTTAGCGTTCCTGACTCCTGAGCTGTGAGTCACGGGTTAGAATCCCGGTCGAAGCATGGATGTTACTTTCTCACTGTGTTTCTCTGTCCTTTCTTCCGAGATGATGTATGAATGTGACCTATTTTATAAATGAAATGGGTTTGTGGTAGTATAGCGTGGGTAATTCTACTCACTTTTGTGCCTTGTTTCACAGGTGCACACTGGGTAACGACAAATGAGTAGCAGTTTCCGGCCTTGTTGGTTCGTCACCCAATTGCCCACCGTCGTTTAAAAAAAGACTTATACTTTAGTTTCCTTTTCCTCGATCTTTCTCATTGCAAACTTTTAACCTTAAATGTTTGTATTTGAATGTTAATCTTAATCAAATTTGAAAAGTATATTAGATTATAATACAAGTTTTTTAAATTGTGTACGTGTTGAATAAGATTTTCTAGTGCAGTCTGACACAGACTGCGACTAACACAGTGTTGTTATTTAGAATCATGTAGTTTCATTGATACCCTTCTGTAATCTGGCATCAGGCTTTTCTGAAGATCTGAGCAACTTATCGTCGGCAATCATTTTTAGCCTCGAATGGAACCACAAAGATCCCTTCAGGCACGGCAACACGCCCGCAGACGTGACACAAAATAAGGAAAACGGATTCGAGATCTGAGATTTCAATACATCATTTATTCGTCAAACGAAAGGAACAAAAAAGAAGGCATTATATCAAGTCTCAACTTACAAGTTCCGCAAAAACCTAAAAATATCGAACTATCAAACCGCGGATATGACTCTGGATTCTTTTCCGCCAGAAGATAACATCGCGAGGAATGCCGCCGCGCAAAATATTGCCTGCCATAATCGCGTGCGAGGAACGCTGCAAAAACTCTGCCAAAATGATAAGAATAAAAAAATAAAAGCCCAGAAAGAGGAAACCTTTGATAACGATCTGCACAAAACAAGAGTTTGAAAAAAATGTTCAAAATACTTTTTCACTCCTCTTTTTTTCCAGCATTCTTTTTCTCTCTTTCCTTTATTTTTTCCTTTCCATTTTATTTTGAGGTGGAAATAGCAGACTTCCAAATCATATGTCACCATGAACTTTTTTACAGTAAAAAACGTACTTGTGTTATTGGCGAGAATAAAAAGGAGAAGAAATTGTTACAAGGTTTACATTTCGAATGGATTTGTTGAAACAATGAATTATATGTTATATATATATATATATTAAATTAGAAATAATTAAAAATTTTTAATATTTATTAGATTGAATAAATCCCAGCCACCTAACTTGTCTAGTGGTCATCATGTCTGACTGCGGATAGGGAGGTCCTGGGTTCGAATCACGGTTCGGGAATGAATGTACTTTTTTTTTCTCTCTCTACCTATCCTGTCTTTATCCTTTCCTTGTATGAATGAGGTGTGAATGGTTGACTACCCTATAAACGGGTTCCTATGGCATGTGTGTACTGAGGAAGTCGGACTCCATACCAAAATAGTGTTCAGTTGGAGAAGTGGAGCAGCACACCCCATATTGTCAGCCTGGTTGGCACACGACAATGAATGAATGAATAAATAGGTTCTCACGTAAATTCAAATTGTATTATATAATACATATATATATATATATATATATATATATATATATATATATATATATATATATATATATATATATATATATATATATATATATATATATATATAAAGGTGGTCCTTCACACAGTATTTATAATTGATTTCTAATAAAGATTGTATTTTAGCATTTACTTGATAACCATCTGCACATGCCATAATATGAATTGATTAAAATGAAAATAGTTACAGTGTTTCATGTACCAGAAACGACTACGAATAAAATAAGCATTTGATGCATCTTCTTAAGAATAGATTTCAAATTGCTTTTACTATTGCATTTACTCATCTCATGAGAATAAATTAAACTCTTGCAAATTCGATTCGGGACTAAAATCATGTTTTGATTAGTTTTATTGTATAAAATATTCGTTGCTTGTTAAGAAATTTTTCTGCAATGCATAGTTTTCAAAAAAGAGATAGCAGGTTCTAGTTCAAAATTAAAAGGCATTATTGAAAGCAGTGCATGCCGTTGAAGACAGCTTTCATGTTGTTGTTGTTGTTGCATGCCCCCAAAGTCCAGCAGTGCTGGACCAGATCCATGACGTTGTACACTCTACAATAATCCAAAACCGGAAGTAGGTCGTCCACCAAGTCCTGCCTGGAGAGCCCCAGGCACTCAAGGATATGTTCATTCGAAGCCTGCTCGGTAGAGCAGTTAGTACAGGTTTCAAAGGTTCGGGAACCCTCAGAAAGTTTTAGGGTTTTAAGATGTCCACTTCGAAATCGGACGAGAATAGTGTATTCCTGACGACTTAAGTCGTTGGTCAGGGAGTCTCCGGGACGGGAACTTTGGTACCAGTAATGTACCGGAGGGACAAACCAAGTCATCCTGTTCTTAATTTTTTCTCTGGAGTGAATCTCCGTGAAAGTGAGAGGAGATAAATTAACGGGGACCTCGCCAGCACCAGCTTTCGCCAGAGCATCCGCAATTTCATTTCCCTCAATATCGACAGCTTTCATAATGTCTACTGCATTTAGAAACAAATAAAGGTATCACAATGCAGCCACTTTTCTATGTACAATAATAGAATATGTAATAATTGCAAAAATAATTGTAAATAACTCTGCCGACCGATGGCTGAGTGGTTAGCGTTCCTATCTCCTGAGCTGTGTTTCCCGGGTTCGAATCCCGGTTCGGGCATGGATGTTTCTTTCCTTCTCTGTCCTTTCTTCTGTGATGTTGTATGAATGTGCCCCACCCTATAAATGGGCTTGTGGTGGTATGGCGCGGGTAACGCTTTTCCGTGACTTGGTTTACATGTGCCCGCAGGGTAACGACAAATGAGAAGCAGTTTCTGGACTTGATGTGGCATAGGGTTCGTCACCCGAGTGTGTGCCCGCCGTTGGAAAAAAAATAACTCTGATATGTTAAGTGACTTTTTTTTATTTATTTTTGAATTTCTTTAATTTTTTCAAAATGTTGCTATAGAATATACAGTTTTTCGGGATGATATGATTTCCATTTTTAATTCGTAAACAAATTTTAAATTAATTTGAAATTCAACAAACTAATTGATTTTTAACTCATGACATTAATATATATATATATATATATATATATATATATATATATATATATATATATATATATATATATATATATATATATATATATATATATATATATATATCAGATATATATATATATATATATATATATATATATATATTATATATATATAAGCTCAAATTTCTAATTTATACTTCTCCTTATTTTGCTTTCCTCACATGTTATTTGAATCTGTCTTATGAATTATTCCATAAAGATCTCGATAAATTTTCCTCGCAAAATTCACTAAAGAAAACTTCACAAAATTCAATTAACAGAAAACTTCACAGGAAATTCTGAATCATAAATAATTTATTTTGATTATTCTGTAAAAAAAAATCAAGAAAATTTATTTCTCACGTGTGACGCTACTTATTAATTTATTTTTATCACGCTTTAAATTTATTATTTTACTGCGTTTCAATTTCGCAAAATGTCTAGACAATAATCAATAAGTCTGGGACATCCATACTTTAAGTTGATTAAAAATTTAAATTGCATCTGAAAAGCAAAACAATAAATTTAGATTAGGCAATAACTTATTAGCTATATCACGACAGGAACTCCATGAGTTCAACAGAAATCTGCTAAAAACTTGGAAGGATAAAGCCATATATTCACTTCTAAAAACTTATTATAAATTGCAACAAATATTTGCAAGATTACGCTTTAATTTGTTTATTTTGGTTCTACATTTATTTCATTTTCAAAAATGAGAGATTAATTCTTTTCGGCAACCAATTTAATTTATATATTTTCTAATCAATTTTTTTTTTATCAAATAGAATGATAGGCGATGCATTCAAAAGCAAAATGTAAATACTTATAAGTAATCCTAATAGTGGTTTCGCCATGACTTTCTCATACAAGTTTAAGAAGTCATAAAAAGTATAAAAATTAGTTTGTGAAAAAGTATAAGCATTTAGTATATACAATAAGAGAAAGTAAGAAACTTATGGTAAATCAAAATTTATTAGCCTGTTTGTCTCTCAACGGTGAATTTTTGCTCACGAGGGATAATTAGACCAGGACCTACGGCTTAAAGTGGATTCCGAACCACTACAAACATCCATGTCCAAGGTGGGGTTCGACCCTACGAGCTGTTGAACCGAAGGCAAGAGCGCTAACCATTCGGCTGCCAGCTCGGCAAAATTTATAATATTTTGCATTTGATAGAATATATATATATATATATATATATATATATATATATATATATATATATATATATATATATATATATATATATATATATATATATATATATATATATATATATATATATATATATATATATATATATATATATATATGTGTGTGTGTGTGTGTGTGTGTGTGTGTGTGTGTATACGTTATCGGCAAAGAATGAAAAGCCGGCATTCTATAGAATTATAGAATACCTAGGCATTTCCGGATTGTAAACTTTGCCGATAACATATATATGAAGAAAATTAAATTCGAAAGTGACTACAGAGATTGTCTGATTATTGATAATTTTAGATTTGAGAAACTTTTAATAGTTTTACATATTTAGAACCAGTCCTTAACTTATCAAATATAATTTCAGGAGAGATTAATTGCAAAATAGTAAAGGAAAACAGCTGCTTATTTTCGTGTCGACATCTTTAAAGAAATAAAGTGATCTGTTAAGTAATCGAATTAAAGATATGCAAACCAATCAATGGTCTGTAGTGACATATGGTTGTTAGAATTAAACCTTGACATTGAAACATAATAATATTAAGAATACTCAAGCCTAAAATATTGAAAAAGATATGTGGCCTAATTCCTGTAAATATAGTAATATATGGAGAATAAGAGCTAATAAAAATTATAGAAGCACTCATTAAAGTCAAAGACGCAGCGAAATTTATGAAGGCACAAATTTTATCCTGGCTTTGCCACTTCGAAAGACAAACGAACAACCGTGGGGAAAACATATACTGGAGGCCAATGTGCAGCAGATCAAGGGGAAGACCAAAGAGGCTGTTTGAATGATGTGCTAAATGGCCTAAAATAATTGAAGATGACCAACTGGAAGAGAATCGTCTGGAAATAGATTTTGCGGGCACGCTAGGGCCCATTTGACAGTTAATCCTTAAAGAGTTCACTACAATAAATGCATTGGAAACAAATTTAGTTATAAAAAATTAGGTACTTGTACATGAAAAAGGGGGCAAAATTATATATAATAAAGCAGATTACATATTGTAGTAATTTAACTATAATAAATAATATGAAGTGCCATTAAGATATTGCTTAGAATAAAGTTTCTTAGTGTCACAGTTGCTTAGTAGTAAAACATTAAGGAATCTCTGTTCTATCTCAGTTATCTAAAAATTTCAGGTTCTGTTTTATGAGTCAGTCGTTATGGTTTTAGTACCCGAATTCTGATTATACCGGGACCCATGCCTTAAAAATAATTCCAAACAACAATAAATAGTTAGAGACTATGTCAGAATTGAACCCAAGGAATCCCAAAACAGTCTCTAACCGCAGAGTTATTTCTCTTTAACAACATCTATAGGTGTATAAGTCCCTTAAGAGTTTTTCAGGTTCTTTCGATAAGCGAATATGATTCATTATCTCCGAAAATGCTCTCCTGAATAACGACAATGCCGCATGTGTTCAAGTGCCTCAAAACGTTCTTCTAGGCCTTAGATGTTGAAATAATGATCCAATTCTAGTAACACACTGAGAGTCAAGCCTTCATAGTGTGGTGAGAAGTTTATCAATCTGGTTTTAATTCCAGTTATTTATTAAACATCTTGGAAGCCACCTTGGGCTAGTTAGGAAAAGTCTTGGAGACTTTTTCTGTGCTATTTATGCCATGGCTAATATGTGTTTAATTTAAAATCTGAAGATTTAACAACCTTCAAGTATTTCCTTTGGCTTCACTGTGATCTAGTTGTAAGATTCTTTTGAGAATGCGCTCCCAAGTTCGATTTAAGCCATTGCTGAACAACGGGAGATACACGTTCCTCTTCTGTCCTTAGCACTTACGTCTTTCAGGGCTTGTTCTTGGGAGTTTTCCTGGTTTCCTCCCTTGCGACACCTAAAAACGCCCTATATCTACGAAACGTCCTTCCGGAAGTAAAGCGCAGTGGATATTAAATAGTGGACATCTGTTAGCGCCCCACTATTCCCGGTCAAAAATTTATTTCTATTGACTGATTCAATTCGATAAAATTTCCATTTCATCATTGTGAGTTATAAGCACTTCGTAAGCATACAACTCATAGGTTGATTGGATGCCTTTTATTTTAAACTTTTATTTTCCTCCCTTGTTACACCCTAAAATAACGTCTACTTATATAAACATATTAAATATTATAAAAGTCTTACGACTTCTTTGCCGACCAACTTGTCTAGTGGTCAGTGTGCCTGACTACGGATAAGGAGGTCCTGCGTTCGAATCCCGGTTCGGGCATGGATGTACTTTCTCTCTCTGTCTATCCTGTCTTTATCCTTTCTTTGTATGAATGAGGTGTGAATGATTGCCTACCCTATAAACGGGTCTCTATTGCATGTGTGTAGAGCAAAGTCAAAGTTTCACCTTCATGGTGCTCTGATTAAAACGAAAGATGCCCCCAATCGACTTAATTCGCATAGCATAGCGAGCTTGGCTTGTCCAAGTGTCATTAGTAAACAACAACAACAAACGACTTCATTAACTCTTTTCATCAGAATTTATTACATTTTTCTGAATGTATATAATTTTATGTAATAGTTTAGGATATCCAATTTAAAAAATAAAACAATCAGCACAGCCTTTAGCAAAGAAGAGTAAGCAAAAAATAAAAGTTTATATTTGGGCGAAAATTAATTTGTGTTAACAATAATTGGTAAAACGTTGTTTGGACTAACAGTTGAAAGATCTGATTGTTTTCAGGAAAAACAATAGTTAATTAATTTATAAAAAAGAAAGAAAAAATCTTTCTTGGGTGAGAAAAAGTTCAAACCCACTCTTATTCTTTTTGCTTCTCAAGTAAAAAAGAAGTAAGGTTTTGTAAATTTATGTTAAGAGTGTCAAAAGAAAGTAATGTATTACTTGTAAATCTTTTTAATGTTTTTTTTTAGGCAGATCAATAGTTGAACTTTACTTAAATCTATTCAAATATTGCTTCACCTTTTACTGGTCACATAATTAGTCCTTTATGTAAAATGTATGAAATATTAAAATACAAAAATCCTCTTTTACTCTAAAAGAATATTTCTTGTAAGTTTAATATTTTTAAATGCATATCTTTGTTATTGAAACTTTTCTCGCACCTTATTAAAAGAGATGTTATATTCTGCTTTTGAATTCATATTATAGTTTTTGCTGCCTTATGTATTATATTATGTCATAATATGTGTTGACTTTTAAAAATTCATTTTTGTCTTTTTATTTTTGCTGACAAAGGTCAAAATAAATTCGGTTTTCATGCTTGATTCAAATTTCATAATACTATCTTCTGCATATGTGTGCATATTTTCCTACACATGCTTATATTTTCCAATATCTTTCCATATATATATATATATATATATATATATATATATATATATATATATATATATATATATATATATATATATATATATATATATATATATATATATATATATATATATATATATATATATAATAGATACATTGATTAATTCGATTTATCTCAAAACAAAATGTAAAAAAATACGTATATATCTATTTCAGCCATATAAAGCTACAATTAAAATGAAAAATTCTCAGTGTAAATACAGCTTTCAAGTTTATTACAGAGTTTTACTTAATAAAATTAGATAAATTAAATAATTTCGCACTACTAAAGATGTAAAATTCTGAGTGAAAATTCATTTATTTCAATCTCCTCATTTAAATATTGTTTAACATCAATAAGACAGGTTTACTTTTTCTTTGTATTCTACATTAATAAAATTCAAGTTCTTTCGGGCATTTTTAGCATATGAAAGGTTTTTAAGAGACAATAGAATTGATGACAACTTATTTAAATATTAAATAAGCTGAATTTTATTTATAATTCGGTCTGTATTTATTTCATTTTCGAAGCACTGTGTTACGTGGAATTATTCAGAAAATATCTTTTTGAAATATATTCTTTTTATTTATCAATTTAGATAAGTAAATTTGTTCAATATTTTATTAACGGAATGTTATTTATCAACGGAATTCATTTCTAGCATAAATATTGTCCTTTCTAGATAAATTTTCAGTGAAATTTAATATGTAATTCATTTTTAACGTAATTTAATGATTATATTTATTTGAAAATTTTAGAAATTGATTTAATTCAAATGATAAATAAAACCGTCAAATATATTATTAATTTTGAAATAAATTCTTAACTTCTATCTTATTGATTTCATGAATCTAAATTGAAGTAAAATCTGGTGAATATCGATTTATTTTTCATTTTCATGATAATTAAATTATAATTTTAATTTGATTTTCATTTATTGTTTGTTTACTTGTATATCATGTAAACTTTACAGGAATTTTATAAGCATTGATATAAATGAAGAAGAAATTATAGCGCCTTACAATTTTAATATTAACGTTTTAATAAATATTTTTTATTAATTTTAAAATAGCTTTAAAATATTAAATAATTGCTTCACCTGAAAATGATTATACATTAATAAGCAGAGAATAATATTCAATCTTTAGGCTGAACCAAGAAAATTTGAGGACTATTGTTACGCTAAAAAATTCCTCCTTGTAAGAGTTAAATTTAAAAAAATTTTAAGGTAGTTTATGGCGATATGTTTTCACCTTATTTCGAAAAAAAAAGCTTTACCACCATCAATTTTTCATGCAATAAAATTCTTTCGTTCGTAAGGGTTGAATTAAAAAACTTTTAAGCTAATTTTAAGTTTTCACCTTCTTTTGACTCTATAACCAATGCTTTACCACAAACTCTTGCCTCTCAGTTTTGAATCACGGTTAAGTGAAGAGGTCGACATCTGAACCGGTGATCTCTTTTAAACATCACACCAGTAGAAGAACATTATATCTCATAAAACTTATAACATGCCGACTCCTCTCAAGAATACTGTTTCCATTAAACAGGTATCGAACTCTGACTCTGGTTCATTTTATTGTTGCATTTTATTCAGAATTAGATGCCACCCAACCTGTCTAGTGATCAGCGTGCCTGACTGCGGATAGGGAGGTCCTGGGTTCGAATCCCGGTTCGAGGATGGATGTACTTT
Source organism: Latrodectus hesperus (assembly GCA_037975125.1). Classification (NCBI taxonomy): domain Eukaryota; kingdom Metazoa; phylum Arthropoda; class Arachnida; order Araneae; family Theridiidae; genus Latrodectus; species Latrodectus hesperus. The sequence goes on along the minus strand of CM075857.1, from coordinate 16,154,230 downwards.
CTTTCTCTATCTATCCTACCTTTGTTCTTTCCTTGTATGAATGGGTTGTGAATGGTTGCCAGCCCTATAAACGGGTACTTATGGCATGTGTGTACCGAGGAAGTTGGACTCCACACCTAAAATGGTTCAGTTGGAAAATTGGAGTAGCACACTCCATGTTGCCAGCCTAGTTGGTACACGACAACAACAACATTAAGAATTAGATTAACACTTTCACTAACATGAATGTTTGTCAGATTGTGATTGAAATATATATATATATATATATATATATATATATATATATATATATATATATATATATATATATATATATATATTATATATATATATATATATAAATATATATACATATACATATATATATATATATATATATATATATATATATATATATATACATATATATATATATATATATATATATATATATATATATATATATATATATATATATATATATATATATATATATATATATATATATATATATATATATATATATATATATATATATATATATATATATATATATATATATATATATATACATATATATATATCTATATATATATATATATACATATATACATATATATATACATACATATATATATTTATATAAATATATATATATATATATATATATATATATATATATATATATATATATATATATATATATATATATATATATATATATATATATATATATATATATATATATATATATAAAGTTACATCCGAATTTAATCGAATTCCATTAATAAAAGAGCAAGCAGTATACTATCTGATTAAAATAATTTAAACTATTTTATAAAATTCGATGGATAAATATATATGACAGAATGTGTGATAATTTTAAATAAATCAATATTCAATCCGCGTGCGCGACCATAGTATCAGAATGCTTTTGCATCATCTTAGAATTTTGATACATTTATTTTATATAAATATTTTTTCAATATCGACATTTTATCACCGATGTCTAAAAATATTGGAAACGGATAGCGTCGATAAAATTTCTCATTTCTCGTTCTCCTCCTTCCGTGGGACGCAGTTTTTCACATCTCTCACAAAGAAATGCCTCACTTTGATTTAAACTCTAAGATTTTTATTTGCGCTAGAAATCTGAAAAAGGTAATTTAATTTCCTATCTTGTCGGGTTGAATAATTTAGTTTATTCTAGCCAAGGATAGTAGGATCCTGAAAATATTATATTTTGTTTCACATATAAATATTATTTTTAATTTTTTAACATGTGATATATATATATATATATATATATATATATATATATATATATATATATATATATATATATATATATATATATATATATATATATATATATATATATCTTTATATATCTTTACAAGGCAAAACGATATTATTTGCAATATATCGCATAAGTATTTTTATAAAACTGACAAAAAGCTGAAAATTATTCTTTTGAAGAACTGGAAAAAAATAGCTGAAGTTTTTCTTTGCTTCCATAAAAGTGAGGTCAAAGTAAGCAATCCGGGGAGTGACAGTCTTCTCAGTCTGGTAGAAAGCAGGTTCGATATCTGAATAATTTTAATATCATTATATAAAAATCTACAAAAGCTAAAAATTTATGAAACTTCCCTGTCCCTCTGCTGGAGTGATATGGGAGGAAAAGAATTTTCCAACATAGATGTCGACTACGCCACTTGATTATGGTTCATACTAATGAAGCTGTTGGTGTATTTTGAGACTTCGGTGAAATGAAATAATAGACAGCCGGGAATGTATCCCATGAACCAAATTTGCAACAATAAAACAATATTTCAGAGCTCCCTATTGACGATTACAAAATACCGAGTTCTATACTTGGCACAGCGGAAGATGGTCCATGTTGAGTGGATGTATATAGGATGGAAATTCATTTGGTTCCAACTTCCCAACATTAGTGTGGCATAATGCGGGAAAAGTAGTATGCCATCTCTGATACGTTAGTTATTGCATGAATGTAATTCACAACTACGAAACGTTTGCATGATCTCAACAGAGACACTTATAGTATGCACTCATAAAATGCCGAGCTAAATGGTTAGCGATCTTGCTCAACAGTTCGTGGGCTCAAATCCCTCCCCTCTTTGATGTTTTTAATGAGTCGGAATAAACTTTAAATCGTAGGTCCTTTGGTTAATTAGCGTTTATACACAAAAACGATCGTTGAGCGACAAATAAACAAACCAATTAACTTATATATTCTTTTATCATGGCTTACGAGCAGGGCAGCGTTTTTTAGATAGACCGTTTCCTGGTTTGATCCCTGCCACTGTTGAAGAATTGGAGATGGACACTGCTCTTTTCTTCCACTTGCATTCATGTCTGTCGAGATGGGTGGGTGCTTGGAAGATTTCTGGTTTCATCCTTATGATACGTTAATACTTCTCACAATATGCAACACGTCCCTTCAGCTAACGTAAGAAATATTAAATGCTTTACAAAAACTTAATCCGTTCAGTTGTCCACTGAATCATCATCAGCAGCATTGGCACGACAGCTCTTTGTGGACCTTGGCCTTCTTCAGAAGTCTCAGCCATTCCGCTCCTTTTCTAGAAATCGACCTCCAGTTCTTGACTTTAAGTATATTGAAGTCTTCTTCCAGGCAGTCCTTCCATCTCTTTTTGGGTCTTCCCCTTGGTCTACTACAGAAAGGGGTGGTGTTGAAGACTTTTATTGGTGTTCTCTCTGTTCTCATTCTCATGAGGTGGCCTGCCCATCTCATTCTAGATAGTTTTATTGATTGAATGATGTCTTCTTCTCCATAGATTTTGTACAGTTCAAAGTTATACCTTTTTCGTCAGGTGTTATTTTCCAGGACAGCACCAAAAATAGTTCTTAGGACGTTTCTCTCAAAAATCGCCAATATTTTCTCTTTCTTCCTTATCAAGGTCAATGTCTCTGAGGCGTAGGCTAGAACTGGTTTAATCAATGTCTTATATAACATTATTTTTGTCCTCTTCTCCTGATTAATTGAGTTTTCAAAAGAGGCCTTAGATCAAAGAAACAACGGTTTGTGGCAATGATCCTCTTTCTTGATTTCAGGAGTGATGTCATTTTGGTAGTCAATCTCCAAGCCCAAACAGCAGAAGTTTCTCACAGACTGAAACTTAAATGTGCCGATCATAAAAGTCTCAGACTGGTATTTCTTTTTTGTCCATTGAATAGAATCAAATATTTATGACAGACACCGCGAAAAGCATCGCGGCGTTATATAACCAAATTCATCTGCTATTGAGAGATATAAAACTCATAGGTACAGAAGTTAATTTGATGCATTTCTCGAATGATAAAAATTTTTTAAGCAACACTCTAATTAGAGTGATAACAGAAAAACAAAAATTTTCAAGTTGTGTTATCAGAAAAATAGTTATAAAATATCGGTGCCAATTTTAAATATTTTCTAAATATTTATTATTTGAAAATTCAGTACTTAAAATATATCCACGGTATTTTAGATATTACCCTTGGATAAGTTCCTTGAGTTCAAACACTAATTTGGGCTGGAAGTTGTATTTTTCCAGATTAAAACACAGTTTATGATCGGCCACAAACGAAACAGACTTGAAGATTTTTGAAGTTGACGTGCAACCCCTACGATAGAAGACAAGCCAGTTTAGTCATATATTATGATAAACATTTCAACTATGGCAAACATAACAATATGTCAAGGCTTTTAAATAACTGAACATCTAATCAGATTTAAGAACAATCTGTTTGGTTAAGTTACGTCTTAGCATCTTCTTTCAACAAATGTTGGGCCACGTTAAGCCTGACGGAAGATTTTACCAGGATTCACTTTAACACAATCTTTCTGCTCCTCTTAATAAAAATGAAATCTTGCCAGACCGTCTCAGACAATCATCCTTGGAAAATCATAAATAAAAGCCCTAAATGTGGCACTCAGATTTTAACACTGTGACACTTTTCAACCATTGTCACAGTCACAAAGTGGTCAAGGGGCTTAGTTGGTTAGGGCATCGTTCGTTATCCTAAAGTAGTGAGCTCGAATCTTGACTTTATCGAGGACGATTGGGGTGTGTTAAATAGGTCAAGGTCGGAATGCCCCCCAAGTGACATGATACTTCTAGGAAAGGCAGGTAAAATATTCGAGGGTTGTTCTTGTTCCTGATTCTAAATTTCAAACACACTTACCCGACTGCTTTCACCTGACTGGTAAAAATCTAGCTCTGGATCAGATACAGGTGAGGAGTATACTGACGCATATACAATTTACAGTCGCTTAGAGGTAAAGCAGCACTCTTCACTGTGAAAAGTCTCGAGATCGATACCAGCCACTATTAAATAATGGGAGGGGAATATTGCGTTTTTGTCATTTGCATGCGTGTCAGTTAAGGTAAGTGCTTGGGAGTTTTCTAGGTTTTCTCTCTTCGGAATCTAAATACAGTCCACTTTCTAGGAAACCCTTCCGGAGGGCAACAAAGGGTGGAGAACGGAAATACCTTAAAATATAGCCGAGCTGGCAGCCGAATGGTTAGCGCTCTCTGCCTTCGGTTCAACAGTTCGTGGGTTTGAATCCCACCTTGGGCATGGATGATTGCAGTGGTTCGGAATCCTTTAAGCCGTAGTTTCCTGTCTAATTAGCCCTCGTGTGCAAAAAGTGACCGTTGAGTGACAAACAAACCAACCACCTTATAACACAGTCAGGCTATATATTGAATGGTATCCAAAACATTCTAGGCGGAAGTGGCCAATGAACTCACCCTGAAATATTCCTTTACAAATGAGAGGATTCAATGAAAGCTGACTGTTTATTGGGACGCCGACACAACAGCTGTGGAAATCTGCTTGGGACGATGCTGGACATTCGGGACGAGAAAGGGCGAGCGTCGAATTCTCGAGACGATAGCCAATTGCAGGAAGCTAAGGAAGTCGTCCCCTGCCCGCTGGAAGGCCTAATCCCTCATATCGCATGCGCACTGGAGCAAGAAGAGCCCTAATCCTCTGCCCCTCACCCCTAACCTTCACCCAGAGGATTTAAAGGATTTTCCCTGGGAAATGAATGGAGGTTTTTCTCCGGGAAAAGGCAGATTTCACTCCTTTTGTTTCCTTATCCCGTTTTATTTGGTACAAGAAAGTTATCTAGTTTCTCCGAAGTGTTCTATACATTTTCATTTTGCAAACAGACAAATGAATTGTTTCTTGAAGTGAAACATTTTGGTTAAAAACAAGTTCAAGGCGAAATTGTTTTTGATCAATATTTTTCGATTTGGTTTGATAACAAATAATTAGTTTAATTTTCAATAATATAAATTAAAAAACGTAATTTTTTAAAAAAATGTAAGAAATTCTGAAAAAGGAAATCAAACTTCATTTGTTACAACAGCAAGCATATGTTTTCGTTAAAAAAAACATGACATGACATTTTAGTTTTGAAATGACGAATAAATGAAATGAGAGAGAAATATTGAAATGAGAAAATAAATGTATATAATACTGAAGAGAAAATATTATCTTTGGTATCAAAATAAATATATATGCATTATCCTTATTAAGAAATTTCAATTTAAATTCTCAAAAAAAGCAATAATATTTAAAATTAAATAGCAAAATAATAAGGAAATATGTAAAAACAAAAATAGTTTATTAATGTAATGATATTAAGAATACTTTTTTCAGAGACTACAAATTCTTATAGCCAAAATGAGGTTTAATTGGTCAATATTTTGGTTTTCATTTTAACAGTTTATGGGTTCAATTCCTTTCTCAGGCATGGATTCTTCAAGTAATCCCATCGTGAAAGCTTTCATGTTTAAAAAGTGATCAAATAATGAAAAAACTGTCATTCAATGCCCTAACAAAATAATCAAATCTAATTATGTATAAATAACCAGATCAAATGAATTATTTACCTCTCTCTCTCTTTCTGTTAAGCAGATTAGAAAACAAAAAAATTCAAGAATAATAATGAAATTTACGTTAATGTGACGTCAATTATGTTTTGGATTGTTTGTCAGTCAACGGTCATTTTTTGCACAATAGGTGTCACTAGAGCGGAACTTACTATTGACTCAGAACCGCTACAAAGATATATCTCTAAGGTGAGATTCGAACTCACAAATAATTGAACAGAAGGGTGGAGAACCAACTGTTCGTCTGCCAGCTTGGACGCATCCATAGTGAGAAACAACTTTGTGCATAAAGAATAAATCTAAATGGTATGACTCATTATGAAGTATGACATCACAATATTATTTTCTGTTTAATTAAAATTATTGATACCAGATGTTGTTGTTGTTGTCGTGTGCCAGCCAGGCTTGCAACATGAGGTGCGCTGCTCCACTTTTCCAACTGAAACATATTTTGGTGTGGAGTCCGACTTCTTCAGTACACACATGCCATAGGGACTCGTTTATAGGGTAGGCAACCCTTCACACCTCATTCATACACGGAAAGGACAAAGACAGGATAGATAGAGAGAAAAATACATCCATGCCCGAACAGGGATTCGAACCCAGGACCTCCTTATCCGCAATCATACATCGCTGACCACTAGACAAGTTGGACGGCATTGATACTAGATACTGCAACAAAACAGGAAATGGATTTTGCATCATTTGGTCTCTGGTTACGTATCTTGGAATTTGTTTACGGAGTTTGACGGGTTTATTTGATTGTGACAGGTGAATGCAGTTTGTACTTGTGGAAATTCCTTTATAACGATTACTCTTATAACGATAATAAAATTAGGAAACTACAACAGCTTTCAGCAGTTCAACAATCAATGACCAGCTTTTAAATTCTAGTGAATTTGCTGGCCGAGGAATTACTCTGATATCGTAATCAAAATAATAAGAAGCGTCATTACACAGGAAAAATTTGATAGCAAATAAGATGATTTTTATTGAATTTAGAAAGGTATGAATTCATCTAGGAGTGACTGATAAAATTAGTGGGAGTTATTAAACGGTAATTATACCCATATAAAAAACACTTACGCATTCAACGTTAAATACAATATTTCTGGAGTAAAAACCGGTTGACCTAAATAATCTCTCTTACAGCAACATTTTATTGGTTTCATTTCATAAAGAGAGTTGTTGTTGTTACTAATGAGACACTTGGATAAGCAAAGCTCGCTATGCCTTGGTTTTGCGAATTTAAGTCGATTGGGAGCGTCTTTCGTTTAATCAGAGCACCATGAAGGTGAAAGTACGACTTTGCTCTACACACATGCCATAGGTACCCGTTTATAGGGTAGGCAACCATTCACACCTCATTCACACAAAGAAAGGACCAAGACAGGATAGATAGAGAGAGAAAGTACATCAATCTCCGTACCAGGATTCAAACTCAGGACCTCCTTATCCGCAGTCAGCCACGCTGACCACTAGACAACTGGGTCGGCTCATAGAGAGAGTAATCAAAGCTACTATGTGAGTGGTATAAAACCGATTAAAAAATGTAGAGTTTAAGCAGTTTCTAAAATTATTTCTGCATTGCGACGGTTGAACAGGTCGGACACCATTTTGGAAACAAATAACCGATGTTTATTTTATTTTTCCAATAAGACAAACTTTACTTTTTCATCTAAATAATCTTTTCCAAAAAATTTACTTTTTAATTATGTATCGAAGGGGTCATATAATGTATCTCAATGTTTATTTTGCATTTTCTTAGTAATTTGTTTTACTTTAAATAATATTCTGAGAATGTTGTGACTAAAACATTATTATTTATATTACCCATAAAACTTGTGTTGATGTAATTTATATAACTTGTAATGAACCTTGCATAATAACTGTATCTTTTATAATTTGTTTGAACTTATATTTGAACTGCTCATTGCATATGTTGATTATTTTGTCGAGCAGTTAATTATTAATAATAAATCCCTTAACTGTTATTCACATATTCAAAAAATGTTTTGAAGACTGTGTTCTTATATTTTCTTTATCTCTTGGATGTTTTGAAGTTTATTTTAATTTCTTAAAACAAGTGGAGGCACTCATTATTTTAGTAGTAATTTGAGGTGTAATGCATTGCAGGTGTGCGCTTGTAAGCGAAATAATCACTGATTTAACACGAAACTTATTTCAGGTTAGAGGTTAGGTTGATGTTGCACATTCGCCTAATTCCCAGTACTCAGATGAAAGTTGGCCTCTACCATTTAGGTGGAAGCCATCGAGGAGTTGTCATGATTTAAAAGCAATGACCAAACACAAGACTCCGCAATGTTTTGTTAACGATTCTAAAATATATCATTTCACTTGGAAGACAATGCTACCATGACCATTCAAAACCATCCGATAATACGAACGACGCCCTATTAATTAGGCCATCATGACATCTGGATTAGATTTCGTTATGGCAAACCATTTTAGAGCTCTATGCTAAAAATGCTTTCATTAAGCATCCTATGTTGTTCAATTTGTGCATGAATGATGCCAACTCTTCCATTTACAGGGTAAACAACAAATTTCTTACCAATTTGGTGCTTCCATCGAAAGAAGTGAGACTAGGAAAGGCAAAAAAATACATCAGGTAATTTGAAAATCGGTCGAGCAAGAGTAAGCATACCAATCGTTATCACTGCAGGTCAACCGCCCACTTTCATCAATCGTATCTAATACAATAGTGAATTCAAATAGAAGTGGCCGATAGTTCTTTAAGGGCTGTTTGCTTGACGATTACCAAAAAGACTTATCAGAAGCTACATAAAGTCGCCTAATGTCATCAATCATCATAGATCAAATTTTTGGAGATAGTGATAGAATAAAAGTTGTGTAAGGCAATGATTTGAAAAAATCAAATTGAAATATTTTAGCCGAGTACTTGCGGACTTCTGTCCAAAACCCTAGAGTTTAACGACAAGGGAATTCAGCAGCTGAAGGCTTGCTGGCAGAAGACGTTAGGGGCCAATGGAGATCATTCGAGCAAAATCTGCACTTTCTGTGTGTGCTGTACATCGTTTTTTAACACACACAGTTGGAAACAACAAAGAAATTTTGTTGGTTATCTTATACTTAATGATTATATGGATGAACTAATAGTTACTAGTAATTTAGTACTTCGTAACATTGCATTATGGTCAAGTGATGAGATTGACATCTAAAATGGCACCTTCTCTACGCCATAGCTGCACAGTTTAACTTAAATAGTTTTCAACATGTACAAACCTACTCCGCATTTTTTTTATCAACTACTGAATTATTTTTCTTTTCAGAGATGAACTTCTTTTCATACTTTTATGATACAAAACATTTAAAATGATTTTTAAATGCTAAAAGTTAAATAAATGTTCATTTTATACTCATTGATTCCTTTTAGATTTAGCAGTTTTTCTAACAAAATTCCTGATTTACTCCTAACAAACAAAAACACCAGTAAGCCTGTTGCTATTAAAATCATAGTTTAAAAAATAACAAGAAAAACATTTATTGTTTTTAATACTTTTTTATGCCGCCCATCTTGTCTAGTGGTCAGTGTGCTTGACTGCGGATAAGGAGGTCCTGGATTCGAATCCCGGTTCGGGCATGGATGTACTTTCTCTCTATCTATCCCGTCTTTGTCCTTTCCTTGTATGAATGAGGTGTGAATGGTTGCCTACCCTATCAACGGGTCCCTATGGCATGTGTGCAAAGAGGAAGTCAGACTCCACACTAAATATGGTTCAGTTGGAAAAGTGGAGCAGCGCACCCCATATTGCCAGCCTAGCCTGTTGCCACACGACAACAACAATATTTTTTTATAAATTTTAAAATTTCAATTTCTTGACCATCTAATTAAATTGATATAAATATTTTCATGAAAGCAAGATGCTGAATAATTTTCCGCGAAAAAACACATCAATAATATTTTAATGATAAAAATGTATCCTAACACTATATATAATCATTTATTTCCACAAATACAGTAAATAAAGTAATAACTTGTGTACCGAAACATTGACCTTACAACCCCATTCGTTCGAATCACAAAGAAAGATCGCATAGCAAAAACAATATCTCTTCTCCTCGGGTAAAAGAATCTTAAGAGAATTGTTTGTTTACTAAATACGCCCTACTGAAAACTTCTGATACTCGTCGAAGAGTGCTTTCGAAATCTATTTGGAAAACATCCTTTTTTCTGCCCCCTCTAATCTCCAGGGCATTTGAGCCCTTTTATCGCCGCCCCAAGAAGGTCCACGAGAAATAAGAAAGCAATCTTTCGCTCACTGCGGATGAGCAGGCCTCATATCGCGGGGGTGTAGGGGGGCGTGAAGGGCGCCGTCATCCATCCTCTTCCAACCTTCAACTCTAGTGCTAAAGGTTTAAAGGATTTACCTTCGAAAATGAATGGCTCTCTTCCTTCTCCTGATGAAAGGGTTCTGTGAGCCAACTTTCCCTTTCATCTCCCCCGGGAAAAGAAATGTGTATTTTCTTTTCAAAAAATGCAGCAAAATGGTATTAATTTCCATTAATAAATTCCAATAGCTTTAATTAAATTGTTAAGAAAAGGAATTGTGCTATAAAACAAAATATAATATGTGAAATAGGTAGATCAACTCCGATTCAAAAATGTCCATCTAAACTATGGGTTCCCAAAGTTTTTTTTCTCGTGGACCACTTTCAAAGTTTTACTATTTTCGGCAACTAACAAAAAATACCTAGGTACTAAAAAAAACTACTGAAACAAAAAAGTACCTAAATACCTAAAGTTCTATCTTCCCTGACTTTTTGCTCTTTTTTATAGAAGTTTAGAATAATCTCTAGTATTTATAATTTTTACTACATATAGTAAAACAAATATAATATGATTGATAAATTACAATATACAATAAAAATATGTATAACAAATAGGCAGATACTTATTTTTTCCAGTACTGCAAACACAGACATCGATTCACTCACAGTTACACTTTTATGTTTAAAATCCCGGAAACAAATGAGTAACCTTATTTCTTGGCATTCGCGTATTTATACTAATGTAGATTGGCCCCTCTGCACGCCAAAACAAGCATCCCGGACGAGCGGGGGCAAGGGCGGCATTTTGCAAGTCTCGACATGTGATGTACACTTTTTTTGTACTATTATCTATTGTTCTATTCAATTCTGTGTTTGAAATGAGACTCGAATATTTTGGAGTCCCTACATAGTGAATGATGTTACCTGCCTACGTTGATAGGTTAATTCAAGCCAAAATATTCGTTCCTTACTATGAAAACCAGAAAATGTTTCGTGGACCCCCACTTACAACTTATGAACCCCTGTTTTCTTTTCACATCTACGTGGACCCCCGTGTGGTCTCCTATGGACCTCTGGGGCTCCACCTGGACCACTTTGGGAAACTATGATCTAAACTGATGGATTAATTAAACAATGGAAATGGTTAGGTTTGCAATACATTTTCCTGTACTTCAATTCAATTATTAAAGCCCCAAAACAAATCCAGCCGACAATGAATTTGTGTGCGCCAATCCGGCATGCTTAAAGTAGGCCCACCGCTTTTTTAATCAGAAGGTAATGAGCTCGATTCCTAGTTTAACTGAAAATATGTTATATTCCCTCAGGGTTATAGGGGCACGTTAAAATAGGTCATTGTTGCAATATTCTCCAAGAGAAATTAGGTTTTTTAGAGTAGTAAGTCAAGTCTTGGAGATCTTCTTGGTTTTTGCTTCTAATTTACCAAAAAAACTCAACCACCTTCAATTGATACATACAATTAGCTTAAAAAAATACTTTTTACACTAATGTAAGTCTTAAACACTTAACATAAAAATTACAACAACAGCTAAATGTACAAAACTAATCTCTTTTTACCTATTTGCCCTAATTTTAAACGCTACCATGAAATGAGTTTGATATTTTCGCTAGTATCCTCCTTTCAAAACTACTTTTTTGGAGAAATATTGAATTCTTAAGCATTTTTACTGTGCATACTTAGTTTTAGAGTGGTAATTATCGGCTGGGTCGGGTGTTGAACCTACTAACTTCAAAACACGTTTGATATTATTTTTGGATTTTAAACATATGAGCGATTAAATAAAGCGATTAAAGGTACACATATTCATGACATAACTTACCAAGTTAAGTTGGCCCCTTTTTAAAAAGAAAATAAATGCGAAGATCTTTTTGATATTTTTTATTTTGTCAATTTCACTCTGTACGATCCGTAAATACAAGATAATTTTAATTACTTTTAAGAAATCAGATTATTATTTAAGCCTTCACAGTCTATTTTACAGCAACGGTTTAACAGTTCACGGGTTCAAATTCCATCTGGGATATAGACGTGTAATGGTTTGGATTCCTCTTTAAACAGTATGTTCTGATCTAATCAGTAATTATGTACAAAGCACAAACGCGTCGAATGAAAAACAAACCACAGCACAGTAAGGGAATTGAGTTGGTCGATAGTTTACGTTTTTGATTCTCATCAACATGGTGGTGGTTTCGTAGGGGTTTGGAATTCATTTTTAACTGTGTGTGCCTTTTACCAAATTAGCTCAAATTACAAGATTTTCTATAAATCAAGATATACAGCAATCCCTTCTACAACATGGTACTCTTTTAATGCGTTTTCATATGACGCGAGTTCATATCTCTCGTATGAAACGTGTTTCCCCCACCTATAACGCAATGATTCCCCACATTATATTTCTGGACTGCGGAATTTATAATGATTGGTACAGTTCACACAATCAATGTCGCGTACGTTTGCACATTGTATCAATTGTGTTCTCATAAAAGTAAATTAAATTATATTATTGAACTTTGAACATTCTGCGAAAAAATGGAATGTTTCAGATAGTCTTCTTCTTCTTCTTTCCAATCCCTTTTGTTTAGCAGGGCTAAACTAGGTCCATGACGTCGTGAACCGCCAGAAAGTCTATGACTAGCAAAGGTGATTCGAAGATGTCCTCTTTATTAAGTCCCAGGCAAAAGATAATATGTTCCGGAGACGCACTCGCCGAGTTGCATTTGGGACAAGGCACGTAGCATTTACGTCCTTCGCAGAATGAAATGGAACGAAGATGTCCACTTCGGAAGCGGGTGATGGTAGTCTGGCTCCGCCTGTCGCATTTAAGAGTGAGGGAGCCTCCCGGTGAGTAGCTTTGGTACCAATGGTGCAAGGGTGGAAGTGACCAAATGGCTTGGTTGACCTTCTTGGCACGGGAGTAGAGTTCAAGGAAGGTAAGTGGTCCAGATGGATCCGAGGTCTCACTAGTACTTGCCTTTGCAAGAAAGTCAGCAGCTGCGTTGCCTTGCAGGTTAACGTGGGATGGAATCCACTGAAGAAAAATAACCCGATCCTGCGATAGTTTCTTCAGCTTTTGGAATATAGAAACTCCTACAAAGTCTCGAACGTTAGACCAGCTAGCAAGATGTTGGACGGAACTCCTGCTGTCCGATAGCATCCAGATGTTTCTTTCTTTGACGAATGTTTCAATAACTTCGAGGGTTGCATCGATAGCAATTAACTCACTGCGGAAAACGGAGGAGAAATCTGGGTTTCTTCTTTCCCCTCAAGTCCTACAGACCCCCTCAGCGTGGTGAGGGGGTGTCAATGGGCGGAATGGGCGAAGTACGTCGGGAGTTTAACTCATGGTAGGGTCTCCCAAGGCGTGAAGGCCATTCCATTATGCTCAGCTAAGGTTTGTAGGCAAAGGAGCCAAGTCAGTCTTCCACCGTTGGTCGGTGCTCCAGAGAACGGAAGCTGCACATTTCCCCATCCATGATGTCCATGTTTCACATTGTTCCGACAGTGAATAAGCATGTAATACATTTTGTTTTTGAAATTATTTGATTGATTTGAAATGAACTGTTTTTGTTACATTTTTATTTAAAATATTCTTAATTTGATTTTAATAAAACGCACACATTTCCTTCATATCATAGTTTTTCCATATAATATTCGATTTAAATTATTATTTTTTCTTAATATTTTTAATATCCCCTTTAACGATGGAGTCCTTTGTATAAAGCGCGTTATACAATGTCATACGAGTGCGTTTTACCAGAATGCTCCTGTGACGCGTTTTTCTATTACACGGAATTAATATACCGTGTTCCAAATGGGATCACTGCATGAAAGTAAACTGTGAACTCAGTTCTTACTGATTTGGATAACTCAGCTAAAATTTGTGGTATGAAATTGTGACGGTAAATGGATAAAAATAATTAGGGTGACCTGGTTTTGAAAAGAATCCTTCTCATTTATCGGAAGGTTCGATTCCTACTTAATATAAAAGATTCATCTTCACTAAAAGTGTCTGAGGCGTGTTAAATAGTTAATGGTCGCAATGTCTTCCAAGTGAAATGATACAAATGGTGAGATCAAGTTTCAGGGGTCCTTTTTTTATAAATTACGAAGAGAACAACCTTCAAATATTTTCATAAATTGAATCAATTCGTAAAATACTCTTATTTCATCAGTGTGAGTATAAGCATTTTGTTAACATGAAGTTCTATAAAGAATAAACATTACTACCTTCTTACCTAAATGCATAGGAACACCCACAAGCCAGCAAGATAAAAATATTAAAAAATTGTCTTTAAGAGACAAAGCTTAACTATAACGAGGGTTTGAAAAGGCCACAATTAAGGATCATCAGTCAGTATTTAACAGTTCAGATTTTAAAAGTTGAATCTTGAATGCGTTGTTTCAGTTTCATTTCCAATAAAGGTTAAAAAATTTTGCGCACAATAGATTCTTACTCTTTCGCACCAAATTGCTTCCAAGTAAATGTGTTCCTCCGTGAAATTTATATAAAAATCCTTGGAGAAATCTATATAAAATGGCTTTTTAAAAATACTATTGTAAGAATTAAAACCACAATGATTAAAATTAACATTTATTTATTGCAGTCTGAATTCTTATGATCTATTTTTCTGAATTGTTATTTGTATATTATTTAGAACAACAAAATAATTTATAATGGCATTTTCTCAAAATAATACACATAAATGTTAAATTTACGTGTCATGTTTCCATGGATATCTTCTACGTATAACTGGAATTATGATATAGGCTAAATGGGATGAAAATTTTAAATATATATTATTACAAAAAGGGAAATATTTTCTGCAAATTTAAAAATAAGGCATTTAAAACGTCAATACAGGCTTAGAATTTTTTTTTCTAAAATCTTATCGATTACGTGACAGAAGCCGCCCAACTTCTCTAGTGGTCATTGACGTCTGACTGCGGATAGTGGAGGTCCTGGGTTCGAATCCCGGTTCGGGCGTGGATGTACTTTTTCTCTCTCTATCTATCCTGTCTTTGTCCTTCCCTTGTATGAATGAGGTGTGAATGGTTGCCTACCCTATAAACGGGTCCCTATGGCATGTGTGTAGAGCAAAGTCGTACTTTCACCTTCATGATGCTTTGATTAAAACGAAAGACGCTCCCAAGTGACTTAATTCGCATAGCCAAGGCATAGTGAGCTTGGCTTCTCCAAGTGTCAATAGTAACAACAACAACGTGACAGAAAATAATCCAAAATATCACCGTAGTCAAAGAAGATCAGATATTATTCAAATATTCAATATGCAACGGTTAATGAGCATTGATTTCCTGCTTTCTGTATGCATATATATTACCGTGTGTGCTTGAGAATATTCTAGAATTTTTCATTTTCTGTATATGAATTAGGCGTACAATCAGTAACAAATCCCTTTATAAAACAAATATTCAATGGAGGTTTGGAAGAACGGAATAACGACTAAGTACAAATAGGCTATACATGCCGAGCTGCCAGCCGAATGGTTAGCGCTCTTGCCTTCGGTGCAACAGTTCGTGGGTTCGAATCCCACCTTGGGCATGGATGTTTGTAGTGGTTCGGAATCCACTTTAAGCAGTAAGTCCCGGTCTAATTAGCCCTTATGTGCAAAAAATGACCGTTGAGCGACAAACAATCCAAACCTAGGCTATACATTATGCAGAATCATTATAGGACAAATTAGAGTATAAGTAATTTTCATAGAACAAATATCATACACTCCTTCTCTAATAATATAATATTATTATATGAATATTGAGCCTGATAGAGTCACTTGACAGTATACAAATCTCTAACATTTTATCCGATAAATTTTTTTGCTTATGAATAACAGGCTTCCTTAATTAGTAAGCTAATTAAAGAAATACTCACATAGATTTGTGTCGTCTTAAAAATTTAAATGATAATCATGCCTTGAAAATGATACAAAGAGTTTTTTCTAGTTGATAAAATATAATGAATACTTTATTTTCATACATAAATCATCACATATACCATAAAATTATCGATTGCTTATTACATAAATGAGCCGAGATACCCTGGTGGACAAGTGTACTATTTTCGTGTCCAGAAGTAAACGAGTTCAATCCCGGAGCCAACAGATGGAATAATTGCACTAAGAAGTGGTTTGAAGGCTAAATACCTTGCAATATGCAATATTTCTGGATGGAATATGTGGAGCGGAAAGGGACTGCCAGTCCATGGGTCAACCTCGTCACTAAGGCTTAGTTTAAATTTATAAGCTAAGTGATGTTAAATGGATTCTATGGACACACAGGTATCCAGATATATGTTGCACAACACTCACATGAAACAAGTAAATCATTGTAAAATTTTAATTAAGTTTAATATCAAAATATGTTTACTAAAATTATCACTTGATTATGTTTTCACGCTGCTTACAATTCATCTCCCGTAAACACGTTGAAGATTGAAAGAAGGTAAAACATTCCACATTCTTTGCATTTAGAAACTAAATAAATGGGAGAATAAAAAAAAAGTCAAATTTAATAAAATTTTATGAAATTGTAAAGCAAATGAAACAAAAGCTCTGTAAACTGTTTTAAATTCTTTGCATGATAAACCTGGAAAATTGCAAGCAAATTTGTATAAACGTTAGAATATCTTTTTCGAAATTATTTTAACAAAGTAAAAGAATGAAGAAAATGTTTTCATCGATTTAATGGAATAATTAAATAAATTTCTACAAACTTAAAAGAAATAAGTAAATGCATTTAAAGTTATTAAAATCTTACGAAACTAAATTAAAATATAAAATTAGTACAGAAAGCTGATTCAAACTTTTTAATTTGTAAACCAAAAAAATAATAAACAAAACTATAGAAAAATAAAGAAATGAATATTGATAAATGTGTACTTTTAAAAAATGCAAAATAATAACAAAGTAGAAAGGTAATGTATAATTTTTGGTTTAAGAAATAAAAATATGCATATACTTATATTATATATATATTTATATATTAATTTTTAAAATACTCGGAAGCTAGGACCCATTAACATTTTCTCAGTACTGCAAGGGACGGAACTGTTCGCACTTTATCTAGTAGGGTACCCAGTGGTCAATGCCATCTTAGACACCAAAAAATTGTTCGCAATTTTAGAGAGGATTCAAACAGAGGACCCATGACTTGGCCTGCCACCCTCAAAGTCACCATTGCACGTGCAGCTAATTGCAATCACGTCATTTGTAAAATATCCCAGATGTGCTTTAAGAAAACATGATGGATCTTCGGTTGCATTGAGATTCGAACTCAGTACCTTGCAATATTGTGAACAAACGTCCTAATCAATTAGACCATTGTGTATTCTCCCTCTCTTTCTATCCATCCATCTATCTATCTATCTATATATATATATATATATATATATATATATATATATATACTATATATATACATATATATATATATATATACTATATATATACATATATATATATATATACATATACAAATATATATATATATATATATATATATATATATATATATATATATATATATATATATATATATATATATATATATATATATATATATATATATATATATATATATATATATATATATATATATATATATATATATATATATTATATAGATATCACAAAGATGGCCCACCCACTGTATAAATTACCATCACATTCAGCACTGAATGGATTAACTTTTAAGAGATCAGCCGGGCATAGAAAAAATGTAAGTATATGTATATATAAAATTTATAAATAACCAAAGATTATGGAGAAGTTCAGAAATTTAACTACCATGATAAATAGAAATAGCAGATTGTTTGAAATTTTCTTTTAAAACCAAGCAAAAGCACTGAGTATAACTTTAATTTCATTGTAAGTATAGATGGAAATTCCCAAATTTCGTGCCCCATTACATTTGCTGCTTTTGGAACAATGCGTAGTCTGTTTGGCAGTTCTTGTAATGTGTGCATTCTAATTGCTCCAATGGACGGCGTTCAGAAGCCTACCAAGCAGCAGACTGATGATAATGATGATAGTCGACGAAATGACTGCTAATTAAGAATATTGATCGCCACTTTTGACTTTACAGAATTTAATGAAAATTGGCCTTTTTTGTAGCTCGAATAACTTTTCAATTACTGCTCAATTATGTGAACATACTTTACATTAAAGAGATAATTTATTTTGAAGATAATATTTATCGAGTTAATAAGCCAAATAAATGTTAAGCAATTGAATGATTTATTTAGGATTTTAAACTTGATATTTTTATCTGCAAAACCCTAGACAA
This sequence comes from Latrodectus hesperus, assembly GCA_037975125.1. Lineage (NCBI taxonomy): Eukaryota > Metazoa > Arthropoda > Arachnida > Araneae > Theridiidae > Latrodectus > Latrodectus hesperus. Next base: position 16,135,690 of record CM075857.1, on the reverse strand, counting down.
ACATGTCATTCCTTTTAGTTATGAAAATGAATTTTCAACAACAAAGTTACATTTCTATAATATGGTATATGAATTCAAAAACATAAAAAATAAAATGAAATAAACGTGATTAAACCTAAGAAAGTTTTGATACTCTAAAACACAAAATAAATGCACTCAGGAATCTAAAGAAATAACATTAATAATGTTTTAACTATGTTTTATTCGAAACTAAACGAGAATAATGAAACTATTATAGCACTACAGAGGGTATTAACACATTTTTAGAACGATTTCGGGGCCGTTTAATTAATATTTAAAATTTAAAGGCTATTTTTTAAATGTTCGATCCGATAGCCTCTTTTCTGAACTACAAGTCTGCATCGTGATTTCCATGATAGAAGAGCTTTTCGTAAAATTTCCACGGTATTGCTTTCCATTCCTCTTTCACTACTTTCCAGAGTCCATCTAACGTGGTGGGTTTGCGTTTAGAAAGAGCTCTTTTTAACAGACCAAAGACACAATAGTCCATAGGTGAAACGTCTGGAGACTTCACAGGAATATGCTGAAAAGGTTTATATGCAATACCTGTGTTAGTCTTCCTTTTTTCAAGGAATGCAGTGGTAGTTTTTGAGGTATGACTTCTAAATTCGTCTTGATGAAGTTTTACTCTTTGAAAGTCATTGGGATAAAGAAGTGGAATTTCTTCTGTAAATATTGGGCCTAAAATCTTCTCCTGATAGTATGATAAGTCGATTTTATGCAATAATTGTGTATGCAAAGTATGTATGCAATAATTATGTTAGTCTTCATTTTTTCAAGAAATGCACAGTGGTAGTTTTCAAAGTTTGACTTCTATATTGGTCTTGATGAAGTTTTACTCTTTGAAAGTGATTGGGATAAAGAAGTGGAATTTCTTCTGTAAATATTGGGCGTAAAATCTTCTCCTGATAGTATGATAAGTTGATTTTAACATATGTTTTCTACTCTTTTTATTTTTAATTTCCCATTGTAGGAGAAACCTGCGACTATCATAAACCCCTTCCTGAAACTTTCTTTAGATTGATGGATCCAGGTTTGTGCATTTTTTTCTCCTCATTTTCTATATTAAATAGACCTTTTTTGTTGCATTCATTTAGGTAAACCCATGCTTCATCGAGGGTCACAATGTATTTCCATTTATCTCCTTGCTAAATGGTTTTCATACAGGATTCTACAAAATGTTTTGGGTTGAGCCACATCCCTCGGCAAAAGCTGGTGAACATTATGTTTTTTAGCTTTTTTAAGAAGTAAATCTTGATTTATTATTTTATTTATTGTTGCTAAGGATGTATCTAAAGACTTTGCAATTGATTTCTGCAATATGTTGGAGGATTGTTTCTTGTTACCAGGGATTTCACTTTAGAAACATTTGAAACACTTTTTTGTACTTTTTTCGGATATTCATTTGGAGTCTTCTTACCATGTAGAAATAATGATTGACGGTTTTTACCAGTCCAATTAATAATGTTGCTTATTTTGCACTTAGAAATTTTAATACCATGCATTTCACTACGTTTTTGAATCCTTGAAAAAGAATATTTCTCTTCGGAAAGGGCAAAAACATATCCTTCAATCCACAGCTTGTTTACATGCGACATTTTGAAAGAAGAATAAATTTAAAAGTAGCTGACGATATTTCTCATTTCAAATAATAAGCTGTTGAAAAACATTTTTGTTCTACAACATTTACTTTTTTAAAATTCTTAATCGAAATCGTTCTAAAAATGTGTTAATATCCTCTATATACCTAATTTTAATTAAAACTATTATAACACAAGAAGTTTTATGTTGTTATGATAGCAGGAAATAAGGATAGAAGGTTGTCAAAAATAAGAACCAAATAATATTTTCTAATAATTTGATACATTTTTATAACAAAAAGTAGTTTTATGCTATTATAACAATATGTAAAATAAATAGATACAAGGAGAAATAATATTCTAGGAAAAATTGGCTTGGAAAAATTAGAGAAAATATTATATGTCAAAAAAATTATGTCATAATAAAACATAAAATGAGTTCAATAAGGAGTCACAGAAAGAGAAATTAAAAACTTAGTTATTTTATAATAGCATGATATTTGTTGATATGTTCTTACATATGAACTTGGACTTCAGAAATGAATTTTAAATAACCCTTGTTAAATACATTTTATGTCATTATTGTAGCTTAAAATAAGCGGGGAAATCCAAAAGAAAACTTAAAAATTTATAAACACAAGTTATGGCTTCTTCTTAAGTCCTTCCTTCCACAACAACTCAGCAGCACAGAACTCTGATCTTCTTAAGAAGCATTTTCCAGATCAATCTTCCATTGCAGTTGCTATAGTTCTCCAGGTTTAATTTTTATTAACAGAAGGTCTCTTTCAAGGCCATATATGAATCCATTATCCATTTTAGATTTATCATGCCCATTTTGGCAACAGTTAGTTGGACATTAAATACTTTTTTGTGGTACACACTTTGTCCATCCTAACAACATAGCCAACCCGTTTCATTCCTTGAATCTTAATGAAAAGAATAAAGTCAGCTTCATTAAATGGGCGATAAAGCTCTAAATTTGGTATTCTCAACCGCGTATCATTTTTCTTTATTTTTCCAAACATGCATCTTACGACCTTTAGTTCAATGATGCCCAGTATATCCTCATGGCTACAAGTCAAGGTTCAAGTTTCACACGCATGTGTTAAAATTGATTCTAAAAGATTTTTATATAGTGAAACCATAGTTTTTTTCTTTTCATTACATTTTATTACGTATATTTTCGTATTTCATTAGGACATTTACCTGATGCTATAGTTTTTTTATGTATTTCTGTTGTAATGTTATTCCTATTGTAGATTTCAAAGCCCAAATAATTGAAGTAGTTAACAACTTCAAATCTATTGTTTCAAATTTCCTTTTTTTGTATGTATCTTTTGAACATTTGTACATTAATCAAACATCACCGCAATCCAAGTGAACCATAAGTAAGATCCACAGTCGGCCACAACCATAAGCAAGAAAGATCCAAATGTATTGAATAAAAATTCCGCCATGGAATGTGATGGGACTCTCAATAAAAGGTTATTATAAATAGGACTTATTAGCACTCTACAGACTTTCATCTGGTTAAGGATTAAATCTGATATCTTCTCTTGAATTCATTAAAATCATTTGGAGACTGCATTCCCACTGGATGTAATTTGACTTCACTTTAGGAATGTTATTCATTGAGGAGAAAAGGTATTAACTGAAAGTTATACCATCATCACATGAATATGCTTTACAACGACTTGATGCATTTAGAAATTTGAGGGAGCTCCAGTGGCTCAGTAGCTTCACGCCGCTTCCCGTAAGCTCAGCAAAGTGAAGCATCATTTGCCGCAGGCAGTGGTTGGGAGGGTGACCACGGTGTACTCTCCTTCACTGGGTTGCTGGAACTCCGTGGTTGGGGACGTGTCCACGTTAATATGTGCCGTCCAAAGTCCTTCCGCTGGTGTGGCGTGGATGGGGAGAGGAGGGTGCCAGCTCAGGTGTGGCCTCGTCACCTGACCGTGGTTCAAAATGACGAGGCACTTTAAAAAGAGCAAAGTCGTACTTTCACCTTCGTGGTGCTCTGATCCAAACGAAAGACGCTCTCTATTGACTTAATTCGCACGGCCAACGGCATAGCGAGCTTGGCTTGTCCAAGAGTCATAAGCAACAACAACAACAACACATTTGTGGGTATAACACCACATACATCCAAAAATAATTTTTTGGAAAGTGAGTGTTCACATTATATTTCCATTGTATCTAGTTTAGTTATTTTAATGAAATGTTGTGTGGGAAGAGTAGCATCGACTTAAAAAATACACTTTATCACGTGACCCTGATTCGAAATGACGTATCGATTGGGTACATTTTGCGACTCCGGACATCGACAGTTGGCAGCTGAAAATGTATACAATAAAATAAGCAAACGAATCCCAGGGAAGGCGTTGCGCACTTCAATGATCTTTCCAAATGATGGCCTAAGACGGGGTTGTCCTCTGCCGCGCGCTCATAAATCATCACGCTTTTCATCGTTTCTAGGAGTAGGGGGTGGAGGGCTGGACCGGGACTTGCCGTGGCAAATGGAATTTTAATATATCCATAATTATCTTACTCAGTAGGCTTTCGGAAAAGGGTGGGCGAAAGTCGGAGTTTATTTAGTTGCTCGTCCTCGTCGCGGCTGATTGCCCCCTATCGCTTTCAGAGCTTTGAATGGCTTGACGCAGAAATGAACTGCGTGGGTGTCATTGTAGATTCTGTATTCATTAGAAGATTGTCAATTGTAGCATATAAAGTACTTTAATTGTGAATGTACTGGAGTATAAGTTCCTTGAGTTGTATAATATATTGTACAAATAGAGTATGGAAATATCTGATTCTATGGTTCTAAGAATATAATTCATCATAAAAATGTTTTGCTCGGAAATAAAAAATTTTTAACATTATTTTATTAATAATTTATTATTAATTTTAATAATATTGATTCAATAAGATTTTAAAAAGTCATTTGAAATTTGACATGAAAAAAGATTATTTATTTATAGCATTCATAGGAAAATTTTTTAAGTCTAATTCATTAATAAATTTAGGGCGCTCCGTGGCTGAGTGGTCTAAAGCATCACCGCTAATCGCTTGAGAGCGTAGGAGTGTGGGTTCGATTCCCACCGTGGCCCTGGGTGTTTTCTTCGTTATCTTCTGTGGTTGTACACCTGTCATTGTGCTATTTGTCCTATTATCGACGAAGACTTACAAGCGGATCTCAAGAATCAAGCATACAAGTCTGAATATATGTTATGTAATAAAAAAAATATTAATAAATTTAGTTTTTACATGTAAAATGCCAACATCAAATTTTTGATGCGTCTCATGTCGACTCGCGCTCTGCACTTGCGTTTTTTAACTGTGGAGTTCAGAAATATTGAAAGTCAAGAGAAATAATGGCATAGTAGCCAAATTTTTGGATATTTGTAATAAATAAATAAACATGTAAAATGCTTTTTTAACTGTTTTTCATATTGTGAACTATAGTGCATTTCTGAAGGAATGTTGTCAGTTTTCCTGATATTCAGCTTATAAACGGACTAGTAAAAATTGCAGTTTTGTATTCCTTGAAAAATACAGAATTGTAGTGAACTATTAATACGCAACCATATCTATATGGTTATAGCCATAAAATTTACATCGTTCTAAATAATATTTTATATAACTATCCTTATAAATTTTCTGCCTTTCCATTTATTCTCTTCTCTGTTAATTGCTACAATTAAGTCTGAAAACTGCCGCCCAACTTGTCTAGTGGTCAGCGTGCCTGACTAATAAGGAGGTCCTGGGTTCGAATCCCGGTTCGGGCATGGATGTACTTTCTCTCTCTATCTATCCTCTCTTTGTCCTTTCCTTGTATGAATGAGCAGTGAATGGTTGCCTACCCTATAAACGGGTCCCTATGGCATGTGTGTAGAGCAAAGTCGTACTTTCACCTTCATGGTGCTCTGATTGAAAACGAAAGACGCTCCCAATCGACTTAATTCGTATAGCATAGCGAGCTTGGCCTGTCCAAGTGTCATTAGTAAACTACAACAACAACAAGTTTGAAAACTGAATACAACTAAATGTTCAAAATAATTTTAAAATATTCTTATCGTTTCGATGTAACTTAGCTAAAAGCAATATCTATATATAAAAAAATATTTTAGACACAAATCTGAGTGAGTGTTAAGTCAATTTAAACCTGACTGTCGGCCTTCGCATGCAAATATAAACAATGTTCATAGCGCGATAATCAGTAAACACCAGAATGTATACAACTTGAATTGATTAATCTGTTGTCCACTTTTTGCACTCAAAGAATAGTTCGACCGAGGCATACAGTTTGAATTGAGTCCCAAGTGCATGGGAACCCAAGAGTCCTTATATGTTGGACATGATGTCAAAAAATAGCCTTTGCTGAAGGTCAAAGCATTGCATCTCATCCCCATTTTCCAGAGTTGCAATGCATTCAGCAAAGTCTACCCATATTAAGATTGTGTACTGCTCGGTGACAGAGCATAACACGGGCATAATACTGAAATTGAGGAAAAAGCTATTGACCGCATAATTTTAAAACTTTCCACCATTTAATGTAATTAACATTTATAAGTTTTACAGTGAACTCTTTTTCCGAACCATGTATTACGTGATTTAAGTATACATAGATGTATAGATGGAAATCCATACATCTATGTATACTTATACCTTTATCTAAATGACTCAAAAGATATAGAAATGCCGACGAACTTTTCTTATTCTAATAAAAATTCCAATCTTAATTAAATATATAGGTAAAACCACCTTATCTGTTTCTCTTTTTGTACTGGAATTTTTTCTCGATTTCCGGGGTGAATTCTTGTTAGATTATTTTCGGTTTTCGCTGCAAAGTATTGCTACTTTATTTTAAATAAAATGTCATTAAAATATAAATCAGGTTCACCCTTAAAAGAATAAACTTCCTCCTTTAATAAAAATATTTAATAATAAAAAAATATAGCAAATATAAAATCCTAATCAAATGCTGAAACAACTTCATCTTTCCGTTACACTTGTTAAATTGTTTACAAAATCTCCCTCTATCATTGTTCGTTCATTTTGGTTGCAGTTAAAGTCAAAATTAAATGTTTGCTTTTCGGTTTTTCGACACTATTCTTCTATCTATGTTTTATCGATACATTTAGCCACATACATCCCATTATGTATGTTTCTCTCTGACGTATACATTTGTCTATTGTTACTGACATTTAAAAATTAAGGTGAAAGTTATTATAATATAACCATATTAATTCTCTATTAATTCATACATGTAGCATTACATTTATTTAATCTATTGCTATTTGTAATATTTTATATGTAATAAAAAAATTATGATAATGTAAAAGATTAACTAGTCTCTGCATAAAATTTTAATTTGTTTATAAATGATACTTTTAAAGAAAAATGATTTCAGTTTTTGAGAAAGTCATTTAATAAAATTATTCATAAATTACATCAAATAAAATAGGAAATATATTCTAACCAAGTATTTCGTTGAATCAAACTGCGCCGAATGAAATCCCATAATCCTGTGTAATAGTTAAATTATTTATTTTTGAAATTATACCTTTACTTTCTTTTAGAATGCAAATATCCTCATAAAACATAATCATGAGATGTAATAGCGTTCCCTAAATCCGGAAAGCATGCGACATTGGAGATCATCTCCGGAAACGGGAAAAGTCATTTCCACAAATGATAAAAACCCTCCCAAAATCGTATTCATTGATTAACTTCTGAGCACACAGGAAGAGACGCAGTAGAAATTATTTTATGTGTTTCCTTATTGATGCTCATTCCAGGCAAACGAATAAACATGGTGAATGCGAGGAAATATTCCATGATCAGGTTGAATAACATAAATGGAAACAAGCGATTCAAACCGATTTTTCACTCAACAAAGCTTTGTGATAAACATTGAAAAGCTTTTCCGGAATCCGTTGAGGAAAGTAGCAGGATGCACTGTTCACAAAAGGGTGGGCGATGCTCTAATCGTCTCATCAGGTCGGCTGTTGGTCAAAAGAAAACTAATTTCCGGCGATTCCAGAAAGAAAGACTAATCCCTGATATTTCATGCGCACTAATACAAAAAAAGGGTTTAAGACAATGCTCCATACATTCTTCTAGGCCTATAAGAAATGTTAAGAGATTTATTTAGCTTGGTACAGTATTTCTTGAAAAGGTGATCCTTAGCTGCTTGCAACTCTGCATGAATGAATAATAAATTATTTATCAAGACCACAAATTAAATTAACAGTTTTTCTTATTTTTATGTAGCGAAGTGTTTCAATTCTACTGATATCCATATTCTGAGTATCACGATACTAAAAGAAGAGAAAGGTGAAAAGAAAAAACACTGATTTTATAAATTAGCTAGAAAGAAAAGACCTGAAAATGAATGATATAACGAGAAAAATATTTTGAAACTGGATATTAACCAAAATAATAATGTGGATTTGAAAACTGTATGATATAAAGTTTTCAATTAAGTACATAGATATATTACCGTCAGAGATAACTTTACGACAAACAGGTGTTAAAAAGACATTTTTTGCAACTGCCTCTTCTTGAGTGAAAAAACTTCCATTCTAATCTGGCGGAAGATTTGTAGGTCGTGAACCGTAATGAAATTTAATTTTAAATTAATTCGATGCAATGCAAATTAATCCATTTCCGACAATTTAGCAATAATAAAACTATTTTAGGTTACATAACTTAGGTACACTAAGCTCCATCATGAACAAATAGTAAAAACAGTTTTTGAAAGGAAGTTCATAACCAGAGAATTTTTGGCATATGCAGATGAATGCACTGTTTTCACTATCTGCATGCAAAACTGTTGGGTTGGTGCTTGGAAATTCCCGAACAACCACTCTCATAGCTCCTAAATAAGGCTAATCACCAATGAAAATATCGCTTAGAAAACTACTTTTCATCACGGACATAGTTGCTTGTAGTGATTTACATTTAATGTTTCAATTGCAAGTTCCATTTCAATCAGTCCGCATGTGCAAAAGGTAACTAATGTCGCCGAAACCATATCAAATCTGGAAGACTTTGTGGACATGTTATGAGTGTTCAGAAAAGCATTGCTCCTTAGAGGGAAAGAGAAGCCTAATAAACGATTTTCTTGTTGTTGTTGTTGTCGTGTGCTAGCCAGGCTGGCAATATGGGGTGCGCTGCTCCACTTTTCCAACTGAACCCTATTTTGGTGTGGAGTCCCACTACCTCACTACCCTACAAACGGGTACCATATGCAATAGTATATACCGTTTATAGGGTAGGCAACCATTCACTCCACATTCATACAAGGAAAGGACAGGATAGATAGAGAGAGAGAAAGCACATCCATGCCCGAACCGGGATTCGAACCCAGGACCTCCCTATCCCCAGTCAGACACGCTGACCTTTAGACAAGTTGGGCGGCAATGATTTTCTTAACATCCATAATAAACATTCATAAATTATCTTCTGCCTGACATAAAAACATCGCCATGATACAAATGCGCAAAGAAAGCAAGAGAACTAAATATTACATGAAGTTTATCGAAAGCTAAGATTTATCCTGTGAACTTTTAATAATATGACTTCCAACAGAAAAATAAATATTTTAAATTAAATTAATTGATAGGAAATAAAGACAAATATTTAAAATTATTATAAAATCCGGGAATGAGTCCCCACTATTCAGCTCTTTATTCACCAGAATTGTAATGAGAAAGGCATAATCAATTTATGTATTGTGGAAAAGGTTTTCATCAATACACTCGAAGACTCGTCATTATTGTTGACGGGAATTTCTTGATGACATGGTTTTTGATGTTAATGACAGGCCATAGCATTTTGACATATCAGTAAGGTCAAATACCTCTCCTGTAAACAGTAGCTATATCAGATGAGGATCGCATCATTTTTAAGCAGTTTAAAATGATACAAAGCTAGCTTTGTTTAGCATTCTTTAGCAGCAAATAAATATGCAACCAGAAACAGAATCGTGTACCTTAAAACAAATAAAGTTATGAAGTGCTCTTAAACCTCTTAACAATTAAATATTTGTAGTAACAAATGGTTCATTTTAACTATGATAATTCTCGTAGAACAGTAAACTTAATAAAATTGACGTGACTATGCTATATATAAAAAACTCAACTCCATGGCACGACAGCCCATGTGGGCCAAGGCCTACAGTGCCCATAACTGTTTCCATAACCGAGGGCCTTGGGGTGCGAAGCATATGTCCCAGTTAGGTGGTCAGCCTAACGTAAGACCCCCAGTGTTTAGTTCCCAAGCATGCTTGGTACTCAGTAAACGACTTACTGAAGATACGAAAGGCTGAGTCAATCTTGCCCAGCCCGAGGATCGAACCTCGGACCTGTGTCATGGGAGTGTGATACGCAGCCACTAAGCCACCGGGCTTTCCTGCTATATAAATGCATAATGAAATATGAATTTTAGGATGCCCCTTGGCGAAAATTAGCAATTGTTTGTCGCCAAATGTGTTTTCTTCAGTATTTAAAGAAGCGAAATAACGCTGAAAATACCATCACGCAAATTGAGCTATAGTCAACATCATTCAGCTTGGTACCAAACTGGCGAGAGACCAAGAAGCACCTTAAAGTATAGGCCACCTAAAATTACAAAATACATTAAAGATTATTATTAATAGAATTATTGCCGATCAACTTGTCTAGTGGTCAGCTTGCCTGACTGCGGATAAGGAGGTCCTGGGTTCGAATCCTGGTTCGGGGATGGATGTACTTTTTCTCTCTCTCTATCTATCCTGTCTTTGTCCCTTCCTGTATGAATGTGGAGTGAATGGTTGCCTACCCTATAAACGGGTCCCTATGGCATGTGTGTACTGAGGAAGTCGGACTCCACACCAAATTAGGGTTCAGCTGGAAAAGTGGAGCAGCGCACCTCATGTTGCCAGCCTAGCTGGCACACGACAATGAATGAATGAATAGAATTATAAAAAATTATATAATTGTAGATAATATTCTGTATGAACTAATCATATTAAAATGAAACAGTTTAATAAAAATATAAATGATGATATTAATTTTAATTATGTTAATAAAAAATTAAATTATATAAGACTAAAAATATATGTTTAATTTTATTTAATCTAAAAACTATTCTTCTTTACTATAAGTATGTCTGGCACATTACTGCCCCTATTGTTTGTTACAGCAAATAACTCTACCCACTTAAATAGCATAAAAACAAGGTAACCATATTACGCAAATGAATCTCTTAAACCTTTTTGAAAAATAAATTTAAGCACAAATTAAACGTATTTAGCGTTACTTAATTAAGTGAGCTCGTTTAAAGTTACAAGCAACAACCTAATTTTTTTTAATTCAGTACTAAATTTAAAAAAAATACTTCCCAAACGATAAATTTTGCAATTTCTTTCAAAAGAGAGAGAGAGAAGTATGCATTATGGGTAATTTTCCACTTAAAAGAATGCTCGAACTTCGGTTACCATCAAAATTGTCAGGCTGGAAGCCTAGCTTAATATACATTCCGGTAATTATTCTTGTAATCTATTAACTATAACCACCTCCGGGTGAAGAGAATACTAATAAGGATACCGTCGTGTAACTTGAGAAATGTTTAATGATAATAGACGACTTACTAAGAGTTAATTTGCATTATTTATATTCCTTTAAAGTTCAGAATGTTTTGCACAGTAAGATTTTTCTGAACGAACAATCTTACTTCAAATTTATTTCTCCATAAATAAATTTTTTTCCTGTTTAGGTAAACACAAGCGGTTAAGAACTTTTGGTGCTTAAAAATCCATGTTTAAGTCTGCATAAATTTGCTTATGCTTTTCCTGACAATTTGTCAACGTGTCATTGTAACATAATTATATACGAAGTGTGATTTTAGAATGTAGAAATAGATCGAAACGTGTTCACAAATGACATAACACTTTTTAACACAAATTAAATTCAAAATCTTAAACCTAATATCTTTCAATAATTAAAATTCACAAAATTTGTGTAATTTGTTAATCAGTTCTATCTGAGACTTGTATAAGTTAACTTTTGGTGCTTAAAAATTTATGTTTAAGTCTGTATAAATTTGTTTATGCTTTTCCTGATAATTTGTCATCGTGTCATTGTAACATAATTATACAGTTGGCAAAAAAAGTATTAGAACAATAGGAATTTTTAAGTTCTCAAGGTAATAAAATGAAACTTTTGTCACATAGTATGTATATTATGTAATACTTTTACATAACTACTCATGGAGTAAGAAACAAATATTTAGAATCAATAGGATTTAAAAAAATTAAAATAAAAGATTTGTGCTTTGCAAAAAAAGTATTAGAACATCGGACTTCAATATTGAATCATTCATAAAATAAAATGACTAAAAATTCGAACGTGATACTAATACATGGTATGCAGTCCGTTGGCTGAAATTACTGCATCCAGACGTCTTGGCATAGATTCCACCAAATCTTTGGTGATGTTTGATGACATGCTGGTCCACGCATCTTGCAAAGGTTGCTTTACATGTTATTGGGAATTTTTTCACTTTTTCATCCAACAGATACCACAAATGTTCTATAGGATTCAAGTCTGGGGACTGTGGGCGAGCTACCAATCTTCGGGGAGCATTATATAATAGCCATTCTTTGGTTTTGTTGGCAGTATGTTTGGGGTCTTGTTCTTGTTGAAAAATGAATGTCTTCTCTAACGTTAATTTCTTTGCACTATCTTTCAAGTTATCTCGTAACACATCAATATATGACAAAGCTGTAATTTTATCATCAATGAACTGGAGATTTCCATCTCCTTTGTAAGCCATACCACCCCAGGCAATGACATTCCTTCCTCCGTGCTTTATAGTTTTCTGTACATTTTAAGCCTGAAAAGCAGTTCCTTTTCTTCTCCAAACTGTGAGCACGTATTTAGGTTTGAAAATTTCAAATTTATTCTCGTCGGAGAAAATTACATATTTCCAGAAATCTAATGTTTATTTTTATAAATTTTGGCAAATTCTAGGCGTTTTTTCCTGTTGATTTCTAAAAGAAAGGGTTTTTTCCTTGGCCGTCTTCCTTTTATTACCAGCATTATGCAATACATTTCTAACTGTTTGAGGTGTTACAACCTTTCCTGAGATTGATTCAATATTTGCGGCCAACATCCTTGCACTTCCTGTCGGATACTGTAGGGCATCTTTAACCACTTCTCGTTTTTCTCTGACAGTCAGCTTGCTTGGTCTCCCTGATCTTGGCCTATTGTCCACAATACCAGTTTCTTTTTTCTTTTTAGAATGTTGTGAATTGCGCAAAGTGAAACATTCAACTTACTGGAAATTTCTCGAAGTGTTTTGCCACTATTGTGCAGGTAAACAATTTGTTCTCTCTTCGCAAGTGAAATCTCTTTTATTTTGGATGCCATGGCAGGAAAAGTCCACGTAAACTGAATTTCTACAAATTAGCGTAGAATGAGACGAGTGCCCTTGACATTGATACGGTTGAAAGTAACCTTGAAAGTTTAATGACGTCATCAGCGCTGTAATTTGCATGTTTCTGCTTTTGTTCTAATACATTTTTTGCGATGCAAATTTTGTTATTTTTATTTTAATAATATTGTAATTATTTTTAAATTTTATTTTTTTCTTAGTTATAATTTTCTAAGAACATATTATCATTTATAAACTGATTATAAGTTTTACTTAATTTTATTAACTTGAAAACTACAAATTTCTCATTGTTCTAATACTTTTTTGCCAACTGTATACGAAGTGTGATTTTAGAATGTAGAAATATATCGAAACGTGTTCACAAATGACATAACACTTTTTAACATAAATTAAATTCAAAATCTTAATCCTAATATCTTTCAATAATTAAAATTTACAAAATTTGTGTAATTTGTTAATCAGTTCTATCTGAGACTTGTATAAGTTACCTTTTGGTGCTTAAAAATTTATGTTTAAGTCTGTATAAATTTGTTTATGCTTTTCCTGATAATTTGTCATCGTGTCATTGTAATATAAGTATATATGTAGTGTGCTTTAAGAATGTAAAAATAAATCGAACATATATTGTTAGATGGCTTAACTTTTTTCACATAAAGTAAATCCAAAATCTTAAACTAATTAGCTTTCGATAAGTAACATATACAAAATTTGTGTAATTTGTAAACCAGTTCCTACAGAGACTTGTGTTAGTTAACGTGAAATGATTTGGTTGTAAAACCACGTCTAATGGTGTAGAAAGTCCGAGATTTGAAAATAACTATTGTTGGAGAACGTGTTTACCCTATTAGTTTGTACCGGTCCCTGAATGGTCATTTTGTTCATTTGGGCTAATTTGACCAAGACTTAGTGTTTAAAGGCAGCTCTGAACTTTTACAAATATGCATACATTATACATAAATTGAACTCGTACATTGCAGGGTTGTAGCCATTCTAGGAGCTCAGTTTTTGAATTCCGGAAAACGAATGCAGCATTTTCGTATTTCTTTCTGTCATTGTGAGACCCTGGCTATTTTTATAATTTCAATCTGTAACATGAATAAAACCTGGTGGCAACCAGGTGATTGCTCTTTGATGTTCTGACTTCCAATTCAAAATTTTGACTCGTACTGAGTGTGTGAAATTTCAGAGTAGTTTGAACCTCACACTAAAGCCGTAGGTGTCAGTTAGATTAGTACTTGATTGAAATAAAAAAAACAGTACAGAGAGACAAATCAAATTTTTTGGTCTCATTTAGGCTTAAGAGTAGGACCATGGGGATAGGAGAAAAAATGCTCCTGGTTTGATTCCTAATTATTGAATAACGGGAGATTGATATTGCGCTTTTACCTGCTGCATGCGTATCCATCCGGATGAGTGCTTGCATATCATCTAGTTGTTTGCTTTTCGGCAAGTAAAAACAAACTTATTTAGTTTGTTTGGTAGTTGTTCATTGCTTGCACACGAGGGCTAATTTGAGCAGAATCTGCAGTTCAAACATCCTAGCTAAAAATTCAGCAACATAATCTCACCATCACCCATAGATCATGTCGCATATAAAGTCAATCCTTAATTAAATCTCCATGGTTATTTGGAAAGAATTCTAGGAAGGAATATTTGAACAAGAAATTGAGTCGTTTTTCTAACATCAAATGTCTTCGTCAATCATTATTATACAAGTTCATCTCTAAATTACTTGAATACCAGCCTATTCGCAATACTATGATAGATTTAAAAGTAGCTACTTATTTTTCTGTGCTCTTGCGATAACCAAAGAACACTGCAATATTATTTAACAGTGTGTCAATTACAACCGATTAACATGTTACCAGCTTCTACCAACCTATCAATTGTCCAGCATCTCAAATTTTGTATCAATCACAGATCCATCGAATATCCCAAATTGTCAAAATTCTAATGTCTATGGACATAAAAGACATCTCTTTTCTCAGCAGCCCAACCACTCTCAAAAATGTTTGACGATCAACAACAATAAGAATAGCAGAAAAACTTTGATAACATAGTTGCAGAGTTTAATTTCATGTTGGCTCACCAGGGGAGACATTTGTTGTATCCCATTCAAATACAGACAATTGTAAGTCAGATAATTTCCAGAATATATTAGGGGATTGTAAAAAAGGAATAAAACGTGCCATTGATGTGAAAAGGACTATCATGAACCCCTTCCAGTCAGTTTGTTCATTTAGTTTGGAAAGAAAGACATTAGATTGTTAAATTAAGGTACATTCCAAAAGCCTACCAATACAATTTATTCCATGATATTAATGAAATGATAAACTGTCCTCTAGTATTAGTAATAATTAATTTGTGAAAAATCATGTAATAAGTATAACAGATAAGGATGAACTAATGATAAGCAATACTTTCCTATATTAATGATAATTACGAATTGGTGATTGTAGTATCTGGCGACTTTTTGGTGATCAACAAACTGCGCTTGGCGTGATATGCATCTCTTTCGAGAGAGGTTGCCGTATTTTAGAAAAGTATCGACGGAGCGAGGTCAGCGATTCTCGTAGGAGCGGAAAGCTCCGAGTTAATTATGTGTTTTGTTTTTGCTGTTAAATGTGTGCTTGTAAATAAATAAATGTGTTGTAGCGTAAATGGTAATGGTTAATTTTCTGGGCTATTCGACTCATCACAACACACTCCATTTCGTTGAACTAGAGCTGAGAAGAACGAAATGACTCACCTTGGAAAATTCGAATTAAGGAACGAAAAATAAAAACTACCAATGAAATTCTGAAGTGGAAAAGTTATAGGAACAGAACAAAATTTTCAAAAACGTTAAGAAGGAAGATTTGATTACAGTCTTGGTGGAAATTGGTGAAGAAGCAACTATCGATTTGAAATTAGCTGAAGTGAGAAACACAAACTTCTGAATAGTAAAGAATATGCCGAAGTTGTGGACTTTGTTAAAGAAATTTTGATTTCTTCTATGAAGAACAAGGAAAGAAATGAAGAGCTCCAACGATAACAATTTCAAGAAGAAAGATTAAGATTAGAAAGAGTACACGAATTAGAACTTGCAAAGATCCGAGCGACGCAGAACCTAGGAAGCAGAAGTTCGACGCCATTGTCCAATCAGAACACTCGAAGCGAAACCGAAATTCCACTTGACAAACTGATCAAGGGAATAGAAACACTCACGATACCAGAACCGAAAAGAGCAGAATCTTGGAATATATTTTTCGATTCTATAGAAAGAGCATTTAAGCACAAGAAAGTCCCGGAAGAATTCAAGGCAGAAATATTGAAATTAATATGAGAGAAAGTAGCAAACGTTCTTGTCTACATAAAAGATGGTTTGCAGGATTATGAAAAAGTAAAAACGCTTAATTCTAAAATAATACCAACCTACTCCTCAAACATGCGTAAAAGTTTTAGAAAAGCAAATCGTTAGTCTGGGGAATCATATTCAATTTGCCTCACGAAATTAACCTCAACATTGGACTATTACTGTAAATCAAGAAACGATGAAAAATAATGTATGCTCTGAATCATGAACTCTATATGGCATCAGTATTTCTAAAGCATGTTTTTCCTCATTTTAAACTTATTATATTTTGATTAGATTTTAATTTAATCGGCACAAAATTAAATATATGTTTCTTTTAGAAATTAATTTAGTGTTACTTGGGGAGATAGCTGCATTTGATTAGGCTTTTTTAAGAATAACTCTTATTTGTGATTTGTACTTTTGTTTAACTAATTCATCACCACACACGAATTTCCTTTTTTTGGCATCAGATTTTGGTTGGTTGCTTCTTCATTTCTAATTACATATTGAACTCACTTTTCGTTCATTTAAATTTGGAAAACATACTCACAATCAGTTATCAGTTACTTATCGTTTTACAGACATAAATAACACTTGAGGTCTAATTCGGCCAGAATTTTCCGATTTAAGTAGATTCCAAACCAATACAAATAATCAGAAACAAAGGAGGTTTTGTTTTTCCATTTGTCATTTTTATGCAAGAGTACTTATTAGAATGAGACGCACATTTTAAAGTGGATTCTAAACTATAATGCACACTTCTGTCCATCCAAAATGTAAGTCAAGAAAAAAACATGCAAATCATGTGAAATTTACATCATGCATTTGTGGGATTGAAAAAAAGCAAAACATTGTAACGCATGCACACATCACGGTGACTGTAATAGCCTCTGCAATGCTTTATAAAGGGAGCGGAGATTAGCGATTTAAAATACGACGAATGATTTTTTTTCTTTTTAGTGAGATGTTCAACTATCCCTTGAAGAATATTTTAACTGTCTTTCGAGCATGTGTCTGAGTTCACCTGGGAAAGAAAAATACTCTCTGGAGTCTGTGGATTATTTTTCGAAAAAATCGGCTTAAAATGGCTTTAATTTAAACGAAAGCAAGCAACTTTGATGCTTACCTATAATAGATGAAGGCAGAGAGAGAACGGCGAACCAATGAAATTAGTCACATAGCTCAAAATTTCTTCTCCGCAGGCAGTGGTATCTACATAGAGAAACCATGTGAAAAGCTATCCTACTTTCTGCGTAACCCTGATTCTTCGTCTGTTTTTAAAAGTGAACCCATAGCAATAGAACACGGTCTTCAGACTATTCGCAATGAATGTGACTTCGGAGACCTCTGGATTCCTTCTGACAGTCGCAGCGCCCTTCAACACCTTCAAAACTTGTTCACAGTTGGAGATAAAACCAGCATTTCTATCCTTCTTCAGCTAAGAGATATCTCCAAGCTACACGATGTTCATTTACAGTGGATTTCATCCCACGTTGACATCTATGGTAATGAGCAAGCAAATCACTCAGCCAGGCAGGGATGCAGCCATTCCCCACCTTCTCACACAGCCCTAACCTCTTCAGAACTTCATTCCAAAGTCGTTTGTGATAATTCGAAGGAATGGAGAAACCCACCCAGGCACCACTGGTATGGTAGCAGCGAACCTGGGTCATCATTCAGTCTCAACTGTGACACCCGAATTGCAATAACAAGACTCAAAAGTGGCAACACAAAAAGTGTCTCATTTTTAGAGGGGAGATAGAC
The DNA here is from genome assembly GCA_037975125.1 of Latrodectus hesperus. Taxonomy (NCBI): domain Eukaryota; kingdom Metazoa; phylum Arthropoda; class Arachnida; order Araneae; family Theridiidae; genus Latrodectus; species Latrodectus hesperus. The sequence continues at coordinate 16,117,549 of CM075857.1, read as the reverse complement.
CTACTCATTATGCACAAAATATGAGTAGGTCTATCTTTCTTCAACATCCTAAACGTGAAAAAGAAGGAAGAGCCCAATAGGCCTTCCCTGAACATGTTCTTTATACTGCATGGGGCTCACCAAGAAGGACCTTTATTCTCTCCCCCCTTTTTGTATCAGATTTTCTTAGGGTCAGTGGTCTTATGGATCTTGTCTGACTTCGTCAGACAAAAGGAGGATAAGCCACAACAACAACAACAAGATTTTTTCTTTACCCATCAAATTTTATTTCCATGGTCTGCCTTTTCTCCAGAACTTTCGCCTCTTGAAAATGTATAATTTATGATTTCTCAAGAAATGGTGCGGACTGCTTCACCAGATCAACTTTAGCAAAATAGGATCTATATTATCCCAAGCTTAAATCCAAATCCTCTTTAATTCTATGCTGAGGCATTTGGCTTCGGTTACAGCTAACAATGATTACACTAAGTAACAATTTTGTCATCGTCCACATTTCACTAGGTTCAGTAATTTTAGTCACTCGGTCTTTGTGTAATGTGTTATCCGCCAAAATAAATTTTACTACATTTGCTTTGCTCATGCTTAATTTTGGGAATCAGTTGTATGCTAGTATGTCGTCCTGAGGTGGGCATCCAGCCCATGAATTGTTGAGCAGAAGATCAAAGTGATGATCATTTACCTACCAGCTCAGATCAACTGAGTCTAGACTCGAACTGACGAGCACTCAAACTGAAGTCCAGAGAGTTTTTCTTTTACCTGCCAGCTCGACTCGTTCAATTCTGAGACAGCTGAAGAAAATTCATGCAATAGTATCAATCGAAATATTTTTAGTATACTTAAATCTAACTTATAAAAGTTATACTTCTTTATTTCATTTTCCTGGTGTTAGTTTTTTTCTTGATATATGTGTAAAAAATGGATCATAAAGTTACAAATTTAGAACCATACCTATACCATAATTTTAATCACTCTCATTTGTATTCTAACTTGACTTGTATTCTAACTAATTAATATGCAAGAAAGTAAACTCATATCTCGCAACACGAAGTTGACTCACGCCCCGGCTCATTTATCTGGCAAGCATTGTTCCAATAATAAATCCTTTAACGGGTTAAAATAGGCAACGATCCATTGTTATTTCAGTCCCTAACTTGTCAAGTGGCTTTGATTCAACTCTCGAAACTGTGACGTGTGCAGCTATCAATGAAGGGGGAGGGTGGAAAGAGCTGGCATCCTTGTCACTTTCACCACCGGAACGTGCTCACTCCCTACGAACAAAAAGATGAAATAAATAAGGATGAGCAGCCCGTCAAAGTGACGGCCCGAATCTTGGTAGTTCACGAAATCTCGGGCCGTAAGTGACACTAATGAAATCTCGTGTGTCATCCCTTCCCCTGCCTCCTTTGACATTCTGATGCTTTGGAGGTCGTCCACCAGAGAATTCTGCAGAGACAGAAGACCTTGCGAATTTCACTCAAGAGAATATCAAGGGATAGCATGTACGGAAGAAGATTTCAAATACGAGCTCTAATAGTCTGCCTTATGCCGTTAAAATGTGAGCATTTTACTATTCTTTTCCACAATTGCCTTCAGTAGATATTTTTGTTAGGAAACATCTAAAGTTGAATTAAGTGAGTTAATTACTTTATAGGGAGAGAAATCCTCAGATAAATATTACGCATTGTTATTATTTAATAAGTATCACAATAATAAAATGACACCAAAAGTATTCTATAAATGCCTGTTAATACTCTTTAATATAAATAATCACACAGACAATAAAAGACTCAGAAATTGATAGTGACTAAATTTATTTCCATAAATAAATTTGTAGATGATAATTAGTAGAATCTTGTTTGTTTGTTTGTTGCCCATGACACTTGGCAAGCCAAGCTCGTTATGCCGTTGGCTGTGCGATTTAAGCCAACAGGATGCGTCTTTCGTTCGGATATGAGCACCACGAAGGTGAAAGTACGACTGTGGATAATTCATTAGCATAATAACGTTTCCATAACATAAATCATCTAACTAAATACATATAGCTCTGTCACAACTATAAATGATTCATTTTAAGCTCATTTTAAGGTGCCTTGTAATTTTGAACCACGGTCAGGTGACGAGGCCACACCTGAGCTGGCACCCTCCTCTCCACATCCACGCCACATCAGCGGAAGGTCTTTGGACGTCACAGATTAACGTGGACACGTCCCCAACCCACGGAGTTCCAGCAACCCAGAGAAGGAGAGTACACCGTGGTCACCCTCCCAACCACTGCCCGCGGCAAATGATGCTTCACTTTGCTGAGCTTACGGGAAGCGGCGTGAAGCTACTGAGCCACTGGAACTCACAGTAGAATCTTTATTAACAATTATACTCGATTTATTAAAATTAAATATTTAAATAAGATTATGATGGCTTGATATGTTAGGCCTTTAGCTCTCGTTATAGAAAAGTAGTGAGTTCAAATCTCGACCCAACTAAAGATCCATTGCATTCTCTAATGATTTTTGGTGTACGTTAAATGAGTGGTGGTTGCAGTTTCTGTCATGTGAAATGATCTCTGAGGGGTGATAGGTCAAGTGTAGATTTATTCTATTTGATCTCGGCTTCTAAAAAAGTACTAAGATCCACAGATTTTTGTTGTTGTTCAAGAGGGCGTATCTTCTAGATATCCCACTAGAAAAAGTCCATCACCTCCGTCCCTTGTTGTGTTGAAAATATGGTAAATTTATACTGGCAGTTGGTCATTATCTTATCAACAATAAATATTTAAATCAATCCCAGTTGTGATATAAGAAATTAATTATACTAGTACGAACTATATTTGTATACTAATACACATCAGTTATATTGTTACAATACGGGTCTAGCAAAATTAATTTATTCATATTGGAAACCTTTCTTTTAAAACATATAACACGTATACGCGTCAGAGATATATGAAACAAGCCCCAAATCTCAATAAATTTGTACACCGTCTAGAAATCCTTATTATGAGTCATCTTCAGTCGTACGACGCACGTCCAGGTGGTAAAAAATTCATTCCATAAAATTAGTTACAAATAACAAGTGTCTTTTACCAAACCAACGCAATCTAGCTTTAATTACACAGTACTTTCTAACCATACTTTCTTCTGAAAGCGTACTGCACTGCAACCACCTGAATATTTTGGAGTGAAAAAAGTTCTTGATTCCCCTCCTTTTCAACATGTACTATAGTCGCAGTACTTCACCTTATAGGAAATATAATAGGTTGGGGAAAAATAAATCCATTATTGTTGCGTAAAATTCAAGATATTTATTTAACATGTTTTGGATTGTTTGATTTGGATCAAATATGAATAGAAGTTTTGGGCCTTCTTGGCGAAAAACTTTAGTAATAGATGTTCACAATCTTCTGTTGATCCCAATTTTTTAACACTCAGGAAGTTTTGCAATGCGAGGAAAAGGGAGTAATCACTTGGTGCCAGGTCCGGTCTATATGGTGAATGTCTCATCATGGTGGTCTTTAGTTATGTCAGGTATTGCAACCTCCCTGTCAGTAGAGGAACTGATTACCACCAGGGGGCACCAGCTTCATTTTTGTCCTTTTTTTCACGACAGAATATTTTCATGTATGATGTGTGATGAATCTACTTCTGCCCAATAATTTATGTATGTATTTATTATTTTAAAAAATAAAATGATGAGTAAGAATAAAATAATTAAAAATTCTTTATCAACGTATTGTTCATGAATTTCTAGACTAAAACTTGCAAGTAAACACTTATAATTTTAATTTATTTTAGGTTTTTGTAAAATTGAAAAAAATGCAAAAGCATACCTCAGAAAAAAGCAATTAAATCATAATAATAATTCATATCCATTTCAAATTATGTGATATTGGCACTTCATGCAGGATACCAATAAAAGGTTTGATAAAATTTGATAATGAATAATTCATAAAGTAATGAAGGTGAATTTAAATTGATAAAACTAATAATTAGACTCAAAAATTATGCCCTTTGTCAAAGAACTTCCTCTTGTCACCCGCTTGTCGCTCGGAGATCAACAAGTCAATTTCTCTCTAGAGAAGGATAATTGTTGGCCTCCATAGAAACTATTGCGGCTAACTATACGTCCACTCTACGCTGTAACCTTTACCGATTTCTTCGTATCTCAGAGCCCATGAAAAAATTTTCAGATCCCCATACTCGCTCATTGGTTTAATTTTCTATATCAGATTGATGAAAGCAAGCTTCGTCGGAGAACATAGTGTTGTTAGCCATTCATTATCATCCTTCTTACCTTAGTATATCCACGCGTTCAAAAGTTCATCATCCCAGGCCTATCATTCACTTCCAAATCTTGAGCGACTTGTTAGCATTTGTTGTGGTTGTTTTCCTATGACACTTGGACAAGCCAAGCTCGCTTTTGCTTTTGGCAGTGCGAATTCAGTCAATAGGGAGCGTCTTTCGTTTGGATCAGAGCACCACGAAGGTGAAAGTACGACTTTTGCTTTTAGGTGGCTCGTCATTTTGAACCACGGTCAGGTGACGAGGCCACACCTGAGCTGGCACCCTCCTCTCCACATCCACGCCACACCAGCGGAAGGACTTTGGACGTCCAATATTAACGTGTACACGTCCCCAACCCACGGAGTTCCAGCAACCCAGTGAAAGAGAGTACACTGTGGTCACCCTCCCAAATGATGCTTCACTTTGCTGAGCTGACCGGAAGCGGCGTGAAGCTACTAAGCCACTGGAGCTCTGTTAGCATTTGAAATGTGTAAGCATACTGTCTTAATCCTTTCATAAGAACCGGGTACACGATCAAAACTGGTATACTCAATTATCATTCCACTGATTTCTCAGATCTCATAGCTTTGTGTAGGAATGTCTCTTTGGTTCACTTGGCCTCATTCTTGCACAAACCTCAAGATAGGCGTCTTTTTTGAGACAAATCTAGAAATTTCATTTTGAGACTCAAGATATTGCTTTTAAAGGAAGGATCTTTATAATATTCTCTTCTGTATTTTCATGACATTTATGTAATTAGGTATCATTTAAATGAACAACCATATCACTTGTGATTTCTTTTTGTGGTGTCGTCATTCTCCTAAAAAAACAACCCATAGAATAATTTATCAAACGAACAAATGAAAAATAAACATTTTATTTTATAATCTTTTTATAATAAAAACAGAAGAGAAAACAAACAATTAATAATGAATGCAAGGAAAATGTACAAAAAAATAAGTAAAATATTAGGTTTACAACACGAGCAAACATTATCTACAAAAAATGATATTCAAATTTTGAAAGAAAAAGTTCGATATCAATGTTCACTATAAAGAAAAGTAAAAGAGTTGTTCTATATAAAGATTTCCTAACTTATTTTACGTCTTCATTATTTTATGGATTAATAAACACCAAAATTTATTCATTACTTTATAGACACTCTTTATTATGATATATTTATTTTCCAACCACAAACTAATAAGCAAATGTCGCTGATATTTATCAAAATTTAACTTACCCTGTTTTATTGCTAATTTTCAAGCTCTCATTATAAATTCAGAAATTTGAAACGTACAATTATATAGTTTCATTACGTACTGTTAAGTAAGTTTTTTTAAAGCTTTCTAATGCAATGACATATATATATAATAGTCACCTAGCACCAATTACTGAATGGCGTGGATTAATATCCCTTCCAATTTCGTCTTTAATGAGCCTATGAAACAAGTCGCGGTGACCATATTTCAAGGACAATGTTCTCAAGCCAAGCAGTACTAAAAGCCGTTTCAGCCGTTAAAAAATAAGAGATATGAGTTCCGATTTGTTGCAAGACACTTTGGTTGTAAAACTGTTGGCCATAACCATTACCCGGGATTCCAGGCCATCACCACTCCATTCGCTGCACTTAAGGCCATGTGTTGGAAAAGCAGTTTATTACCCGACGTCCACTAAAGTATTTTTCGAACGCTGCCAACAACTATTTTTTATGTCATACAAAGTTTCGAGCTATCAACAAAATTAAGATGGCAGCATTTTTTTCAAAGAAAGGAACCTTGTTGGAAATATAAGCCCGAACGAATAGGTAGTTCTTTCATTTTCTTTTTCGAAACAATCTCGTGCGGGAAAGAGATAAACTAGTGAAGGGTTTTTCCGTAACCGTTATAAACGCCTTTTATTTTATAGTTTTCAGAAATCTTAAGTTCATTTTGCGATGTTATTTCGGCTTAATATATTTCATTTTTCTAATATGTAAGTCAAGTGTTCTGAAAAAAAGTCACTTAATTCTAAATGATTGATATTATGGGCATACCGTTGAAATTTTTACTACATTATGTATCATGAATAATTTTTAATTTCAATGACTTAGATTGTTTCATGCGTAAGGTTTCTTTTGACACTGATTATTGGACAGTCCAACTGCCTAATGCTGTTATAAGATATTTTAATGTCCACTAAATAAACTGTATTCCAGAGAGACTTTCTAAATATATCGAGCAGAACAAAAGAAAGGAAGCCATGCATATTCTTTAGCATCCACCACAATAAACGTGAATTCAAAGACAGTGAATTAAAAAACGCTTTATCGATGTGCATTCCTTTGACAACTGTTGAAAGCAAAATATGTGAAAAATGAAAAACAGATGCATTCCTGGAAATATTCCCCGAAAATTATATTCTCTTATACTCGTAAGTAAACCTATGAATATTTTACACTCCCAATAAACACATTCATGAAAAGCATGTAAACAAGAGCCTCAAACGCAACTGATAATTGAAAGTAACTAATTAAATGCTGAGTCGGCTGTTGTTTCCTCCGTTTAAAAATAATTCGACTCCGTCAATTATAATCGCACATTCGTGTCAGAGTTGCATCAGATCATAATCTGACGAAATTTATTGACCTTCATTAGAAGAGTGACAAGAAAGTTTTAATTAAATATATCTTTTATTTATATCTGTGTTTAACCATATCTTGGCTTAACCAGATCGTTAATTGAATTACGATTAAATTTCTACATTGGAATC
>CM075857.1:16055524-16103024 GCA_037975125.1 Latrodectus hesperus | reverse complement strand
AATTTTATACATGAGTAAATATTTACAAAACTGTAACAATCCAACATCTTGTGGTGTAAAAAGTATTCGTACACTAAAAGAAATACAAATTTTTTAGTTATATATTGTGATTGGTTTAGCCATTAAGATGCAGTTAATTGCCGTCATCTTGTAAGTTACTTAAAAGATTCTTCAGTGGAAATTTTAAGTTAGTGAGAAACTAGAAATTCTGTAATGGGTCGTAAAAGTAAAGAGACAAGTGTTTCCAAAAGAGAACTGATTTTAAAGATCCGTAAAAATGGTAAATCGTACAACAATATTTCTGATCTGGTTGGTAGACCCCGTTCAACTGTACTGTCAATCATAAAAAAGTTTGCTGCCACTCTATTGGTTCAAAACAGTTCTCGTACTGGGCGACTATGTCTATTGACATCATCTGACAGACGGTTTCTGGTACAATCATTAAAAAAGGATCCCAAAATAAGTGCTCCTACATTAACATCAGAACTGCAGAACATGGGAACAGCAGTCTCTGTAAGTAACTGTTCGAAATGCATGCAGAAATGAAGGTTTCCATGGCCGTGTTGCGAGACGAAAATTCTTTGTCAGTGAGAAGAATCGGAAGCTGCGATTGTCTTTCGCCAAGCAATGATTTCTGGAAAAAGATTATCTTTAAGACGAAAGTAAATACAACATATTTGGATCGGACGGGAGACGAATGGTATGGAGAAAGCGCAATACAGAAATGCATCCTAAGAATTTAGTGCCAACAGTGAAACATGCGAGTGGAAGTCTACTTGTTTGGGGGTGTATGAGTGCTTCTGGGGTGGGCAAATCAGTCTTTATTAAAGGCATTATGAATCATCAACTTTATATTGACATTTTGAACAATAATTTAGAACCTAGTGCAACAAAAATGGGCTTGAATAGTTATTACGTTTTCATGCTTGATAACGACCCCAAGCACACAGCCTTAAACACAAGGCTCTGCATAGTATATAATACCCCAAAGTTCATGAAATTTCCTCCTCAATCGCCGGACCTCAACCCTATCAAGAATTTATGGGACGTTCTTGATAAAAATATTAGATCCAGACATATTTCTAATAAAAATGATTTGGAATCGGCTCTTAATCAAGAATGGGACGCCATATCTAGCTCAATAACAGCAAAATTGTTGGAATCGATGACAAAAATACTCAAGGCAGTTATTCAAACTAAAGGATATCCTACAAGGTATTAGCTGTAATATTGTGATTGTGTTGGCCAATATATGCCTGATGTACGAATACTTTTTACACCACAAGATGTTGGATTGTTTCAGTTTTGTAAACATTTATTCATGTATAAAATTATTTTTGTGTAAATTTCACATGAAACTAGTGAAATTATGTTCTATTATATATTTCTAATTAATTAAAATGGAATATATGTTAATAATTTTTATGAACTGATCTCTTTTAAATCAATTGTCGTACTGTATGAATACTTTTTACACTCACTGTATTAACAAAATTTCAATTAAAGAGAAAACCAGAATGATGTTGTTGGCAATCAACTCCACTTTGAATGACGTGTCAAGAAATTCTAGACAAAAATATTTGAAAGAACTCTAGTAAAATTTTATTTCAGAAAAATATTTAATGCCCGTGAAATGTTTGGAAAGAAAAATTTAGAGAAACTATTAGGCTAGGAGAAATTTTAAATATATATTTTGTGTAATGAAAATATAATGTCTAACTCTTATAGAATTCTCAGATAAAAGTTTAATATGTATGCATTTTTTTTAGTGTTTTACAAAATTTGATCGCATTTCTGTGTTACACTAAATATCTATACAGTTATTAGCAAAGAAGTATCATTACAAAAATTGAAGTTGATTTTAAAACATATTCGTATATTAATGCATTTTTAAAAATAATTATTTCTAGGTCATAAAAAAGGGAGGGATGTATTTGAGATTTTAAGTTGATTAATTGCATGGGACATCTTATCATTACCTCTTCTAGATCATCTAATTTTGAAATCTTTTTAAAAATTGACGTATCCAAGATTTACTAAATTAACAGCACACACGCACACAAATAGTGGCAGTACTATGCACAAGTAGCGGGTTAAGTTTACACCATATAAATCGAAATTTTAAATCTCTACACAATCGAACTGCAAATAGCAGAGGCAAAGTAAAATATAAATAAGATACTAATTAAACTGAAATTCAAATCTAATATAGAGAGGACATGAACATGCTTAAATAGAATTAAATGGTAACATCTTCAGCTGCATCTGGAAGTATTGACCACATTGGCACAAAAGTATGTCTTTTCTGCAGTGGCAAAGGAAAATCTTCAAAATAATTCATCGATGTACGAAAATTATTATAATCAAAATTAATAATATAATTGAAGGTAATAAATAATTGGCATTTCATTACAAGTAATAAAATATCAAATTAATATTGAACACAAGTATAAAAAAACTAATTCAAAGCCAAAAAAAACTGCAAATATAAGTACCGAAAATTACCGATTTGATTGATTCATTCATTCATCGTTGTATGCCAGCTAGGCTGGCAACAAGGGGTGTGCTGCTCCACTTTTCCAACTGAACCCTATTTTGGTGAAGAGTCCGACTTCCTCAGTACACACATGCTATAGGGACCCATTTATAGGGTAGGCGACCATTCACACCACATTCATACAAGGAAAGGACAAAGACAGGATAGATCAAGAAAGTACATCCATGCCCGAACCAAGATTCGAAACCAAGACCTTATCCGTAATCAGGCTCGCTGACCACTAGACAAACCGATTTGATATGAAATTTTTGTGTTTTTAGCATTTCTACTTTTAACTACCGTTGTGTTGAGTAATTAGCCAAACCTTTCCCAAATTTATCTTTTCATTATGCATCCATTTATTTTTGTAATATCTCGATTTTTATTATATTTCCTTTTGCTTTTTATATATGCTGACACACACATGCACAACACACAAAATATATACAGCAGAAATTGTTCTAAGTCACATTCAAAGGAGCAAAAGTCATTTTATATTTTGTCGTCACTATGTTTGTAATTGTTCTCTGCTCTTTACTGGAGAGCAGTAGCCCCATTCGGAGATCGGCTGCCCGAGATTCGTGGTAAGTGTGACCAACAGAATCGTCAGGAACCATTAATCTCGCCGGCACTCCAGGAGAGGTGAAGCGTTGCCCCACCCCTCCGCATGCTTCTGCCTTATTTTCCTTTTTGTGGGAGGCAGATTCCGTGTAACTAATGATCTTTTTCTTTTGATCGCCCACGCCACAAAGGTTACCGATCACCACGAAAGAGACACCCGCGTGAGGTGTCACGTGATGGATGGTCACGACGCTTGACCAGAGCTGCTGGTCATCTTGACGGCCGCTTAAATGTCTTATATCTGTCGGGCTCCCCCATCCCTTTCGAAATGTCTCTGTCTGATGAGAAGTCGCCATCACATTCAAATTTTTCTTGTAGTTATTATATAGTAGAGTTATTATATTCACATTTCATATAAATCATGCAGCCTAACATAGTGTGTTAGTGAGAAAAATTTACTGTCTATAAAAAGTTATGATATGCAATTTAATGATTTTCAATCTAAATGCTGAATAGTATATAAATTCAATTATATATGTATGTAATAAATATGTATAAGAAATAAATCATTTAAATAATAAATATATAAATTCGCGGCGCGTGATTGGGGATAACAATATATTAAAACCTCTTTCAATATGGGCTTGAAAATAAATCAATTTCTCTTCATCTCGATTCCTCTTTAAATAGAAAAACAGAGTTCTTTTATTAGAAAGTTAATGTAGGCGTAACAACTCATTAACTCTCAGATTTATTTCAAATACGAAAATTGTAGGTTAATTTATATAATTGAAGATCTCTCTCTCTCTCTCTCTCTGAGAAAATTATATAGTCTATATTGCTTAAATTATTTTAATTTCTTTAATTTAAAAAGTGAATTTGGAGTACATTGTATTCATTATTGTTGTACAAAAAACTAAGAGCTTTTGCTTGTACCAATTTTTTTCAATAATTTAATGAATAATTCTTAAAAAAAGGCATTTATATAGTCTTCAAAAAGTGGAAGTTTTGATATAGCTTTTAATTTAACCACAAGAGAAATTTATTTGATTAATTTATTTAATTTGTCCATGATTAATGACACTTTAACGGAATTTCATTATAAATTCTCAATATAAGTTTATTATTTAAGATCAGTCTATATTTTTAACTTTTAAGAATTATTAATGATTGCTCAGTTTTGAGTTACTATGTGTTATATCAACCTTTTTATGGACAAAAATAAGAAAATATTTTCTGTAATTATTTCTTACTATCATATTGAAAGCTTTTTTTTTTACCTTCTTTAAACCTTATTTTTAAACTGTATTATTTAAAAAGAAGGCTTAAAGTAAGAATGCAGAAATTTTTACTTCAGTATAGAAGTTATGTTTTGAAAATTTATTTCTCTGTATTCTTTTATTCAAGTCTGACGAATTAAAAAAGATCTCATCAATAAGGTTTAAGGTTCTGTTAAGCAAGAAAAAGAAATTTTTGAAGCACAGAAATCGTAAAAGGAAATGAAACTTGTTGATAAATCCTAAATCAGCACATTTTATTATTTGCGGCAATGTATGTAGACCAAAAATCAGTTACCGAAGAAAAACAATATACATATACATTTTTGCTTTGAAATGTGCACGAGAAACATAATCACTTTAGAAGCATTTTGTTTGAACGTTATTACGATTTGAATCTCTAAATGAAGAAAACTCCTACCAAAGTGTGTGTGTAAGTCCCCATCATACCATTTTAAAAGTTTTGTGGCATATATTTCAGAAAAAGTTTATATTTGAAATCATTTTATAACCTTTCATTTTTTGCAAAGAAATGCTGTTATTTCCATCTTTTCTTTTGCCAAGTTTAAGCTCCATTTCCTGGGGCCTGAACAGCTACCAGGCGCGTCGGCAGGTGGTGGATCACCGAACACGCAAGGTCTACCGCTATTTGGCACCTCTGTAATGGTGTCTTTATGGAGCCTCTAGTTGCCTGGCGAGCTTCTAGAGCTTTTTTGCCTTGCCCAGTAACTCAGGCAATGCTGGGTGGACTGTTATATTACCTGAGCTTATTAATTGTTATCTTGTGGCTGAAAAGCCACAAGAAATAACAAACCTTTCTGCATTTGCAGGTGATTCTCTGAAGTAAACCTTACTGAAAAAAACAAGGGAACTCAGATGCAATCTAGTGAAGGGGCAGCAATGAATCCTTCACTTGAGGTAGAAATGACCTCCAAACCATCTTCTTCTGGTGAAAGTCAGGAAGCTATTCCTAGCATGACTGACTTTCTGACCAGATGGGACTGTTCAGCAAGACCCTATCTGCAGGAAATGTCATACGCAAGAGGAAACGGCCAAGCATATCATTTACGAATGTGAGGCTCTTGCCCTCCCTAGATTAACTTCTTTAGGCATCATCCATACTAGAGAGTGACACCTAGACTCCATTAAAGGGTTATCGGACTTTATTAATAAAGTGGGTGACCCGAGCAACTGGAACTAGGAAACATTGGGTTTGGAGTTAACAGTACAAAATGCTGATAAAAGCAGAGGTGCCCAATGACATACAAACCCAGCTCTAAGAAGAAGAAGAAGCTCCATTTGCTAGACGTCATTGCCAATTTTAAACTGAAAAAAATAAATTTTAAGATAAGAATGTTTGCATTTCAAACTTCACTTTTATAAACCTGTATCTTGTCTCGAACTAATAAATAAAGAAATACATGATAACTGTTACTGCGGGAACATTCCTTGTTGTCAGAGGCATTTTCACACAATGGTGTCTTGTGATTTTTTTTCAGTCAAGTTCTATCAGTTTTTCATTCTGCTAATGAACGCAAATCATTTAGATAATATTATATAGTATATTTAGATATCATTATCTTCGTATTTTTATAATTCTTACAAGGTTGAAAAATGTATTTTTAAAAAATGAGCAATAAGGGAAACGTTTTTTTTTTAAATTTTATGTTGTTGTTGTTCTTACTTATGATACTTGGACAAGCCAAGCTCGCTATGTCTTGGCAATGCAAATTAAAGTCAATAGGGAGCATCTTTCGTTTTTTTAATAAGAGCACCACGAATGTGAAAGTATGTCTGATCTTTTATAAATCCTCCGATAGATGGCACCTCTAGAGGAACCACTCCCTCAATTTTGACATTGATCTGAAGAAGGAGGAAATTTCCTTCAGACCATTGCACCCATGGTAGCTGCTCAACGACCGACCACAGGACTTTCGATTCTACAGATATAACGAGCACGTATATCGCATGTACTCGGTGGGTCTTTTGGCGGCATTGGGAATCGAACCCCACCCTTTCGGATGGAAGACCGAAATCCTAACCACTAGGCTACCACAGCTTTTATTTTTTTATGAGAGTGTTAATCTAAAAAGTAAGAATTGTTATGTTATAAAAACTTCGCAATATATATTGAAAAAACTAATTTTTTGCATACAGGAAGATTTCTTCATTCCTCTACATAATCATCTATTACAGTCACTGATTTGCAGTACCTGGTCTCGAACATCTAGATTCCTATATTATACTTTTTTCCACCAGTTCATTAGTTAAGTGGTGATTTTATTGTAAAACTTTCTTTCATTTCCAATACATTAATTATACTGAAACTTTTCATCTGCATTTAAAGATTTGTAATATCTGATCATGTTTATCAGATTTTCTATGATTATAGTATTTTGTTGCCAATTCGTTAAGCCAAATAATCACTTCACTCTAAAACACTTCATTGTTTTCAAGATACTGACCAAACCGAAATTTTTCAGTTTATAGAAAAGGCGAAAAGTGCTTGAAGACTGTCAAAAATACTTCATCACGAAACTTTTAAATCATTACTTTTTGTATATAATTTATTCTAACCTTAAATCCATTTTGTCAAAACTTTCCAATCCGAATTGTTTTACAGTTTGTTTTCCATGAGAATAATTTTTTGTCTGCTTCTGTCGGTTGCCATGGAAACAGGGCATGTTACATTTTCAAACACAAGATCCAGAAGAACAAAGTTTGACTTAATGAACGCTTATAGAACGACATAAGATAGTATCATAAATACCACCAAGTGACAGCATTCTTTACCTCCATTTAAAAGAGATAGATTCAGTCACTATAGCAATCCACTACAAACCAGACTTATTAACGGTAGCTATTCTTCTGACAGTATTAAGGCTTGTGCAGCAACAACAGTGTGCATTCCATAATTCTCGTTTCAGATGTCATAGGTTTTTGGAATTCGTAAAATATAAATTTATCTCGCTCATAGTGAATTTTGTCATGAAAAGCAGAGATTTCGTAGTTCAATAAATTTGTGACACAAGAATATAAAATGGAGTTTTGAAAGCTGCACAAAAAGTGTGTTGTTAAAGTATGATAAAGTACATCACGCGATTAGGTTGTTGTTGTCGTGTGCCAGCTAAGCTGGCAACATGGGGTGCGCTGCTCCACTTTTTTAACTGAACCCTATTTTGGTGTGGAGTCCGACTCTCTCAGTACACACATGCCATAGGGAACCGTTTATATGGTAGGCAACCATTCACAACGCATTCATACACTGAAAGGACAAAGACAGGATAGAAAGAGAGAGATAGTACATCCATGCACAAACTGGGATTCGAACCCAGGACCTCTCTATCCGTAGTCAGGCACTCTGACCACTAGACAGGGCGGGCGGCACGCGATTAGGTAAAAAAAGAGAAATAAGCTCCCTATACATGACAGAAACATTTTGTGCATCGATAAATATTGTTTTTATTATGTATAACAAAGTGCTAATTACACTCAGCTCACCCCTAGTATTAAAATAAATATGTTATTTGATACCAAATATGCTATATGCAAACCATCGAAATAAAAATTTCAATTAGATTTATACAATTTTTTTTATTTTTAATAGAAAAATCAAAAGTAAAATGACTTGCAATGGATGCTTCGTATATTAATTCGAATAGTTTATTGCGATTAAATTTTACATTCCCTTATTATTTTTATTTTTTTCAATCCGAATTATTAAACATAGCCAATCTGAGCTTGTAAATTTTAAACTTTTTCAAATGTCGAGTATTTGATTTGGTGTTATTTGTCTCTCAACGATCCTTTTTGAACACTAAGTCTTACTAAACTGGATCAACAGTTTAAAGTGAATTACGAACCACTACAAACCTGCATCCCAAAATGGGATTTGAACGCAGCAACTGTTGAACCGGAAGCCAGGCTGAACTCAATGAACATAACAAACTGACGCTACGGGGAAAATCTGAGGAAAATATCGATAAATAATTGCATTGCATTACATTTTTAATTACACAAGTGAAATTTTAAGATAATATAAATTTATAAAAATATTTCAACGGCCCAATTCAGATTTTAACCATGTATATAACAAATAAATAGAGCATTTAAAGTTAAGGTACATATTATTACGTAAAATAATTATTTGTGCGAATAACTACATTGTGTGCTTTTTCAAATTAGAACATGAAAACAATTTCAAATTACAAAAATTTAGAAATGATTCCGGGAAAGGAAAAAAATTGTTCAATCTGTTAAATTGAAAAAGCTTCTCTATTGTACCTTTTCTGCAAAAATAATGTAATTAAGAAATTTTAAATGCTTAAATCGTGCACCAAATGTGTGGCTTTATTCATTCCATATAAAATATTTTTAATATACTGTTGGTTTTTGCATGATTCATCACGTACACTATTTTAAATTAATAATTTTTTAAAATAGAGAATTTTTAGCAGGTATATTAAGAATATAAAATCAAAATTTTATAACATTCCTGACTTAAAAACATTACAAATTACAGAAATTAAAAAAAAATTGAAAAATGAAATCTTTTAAAGTTTTTCAATCATTTGCAATTGGTTGAGAATATGTCTCTGATTTATTATTTTTAACTTTAACTTATGTAAATAATCACGCTATTCATTTTAAATGTGATGATATTTAATCCTAATTGAGAAATGATTCTTAAAATTCTTCACATATCTTCTTAAATCTTTATTCAAATAAATTCATTTAAAATGACATTCTTATTAATTAATTAATTAAAAATTAATTTATAATTTCTCTCCAAATAAATAAACTAAAATAGTTTAAAAAATAAAAATAAAATTAACTTCCCAATGAAATTTTAAAAATTATTTTAAAGTGAAATAAGGCACTGAAAAAAAGTATACAAGCGAAGAGCATTTACTTATTTTCGACGTTTCCGTTTCTCCCCAGTTAAAAATAAGAACTTCAATATTTATGTCCTTAAAAAACTTCCGTAAGAAACATACAAAAGAAAAAGTGTATGATTAATTTTTTTGTAATCGAAAAAAAAAAATAAATAGCAGTAATTTATTTCAAAATGAACAAATATACCGTTGCTTATAACATTGCATTGGGAAAAGAAAGGCTAATGAATATGGATACTGATAATGTCTGTGATTGGTTGAAGACTGATGGAGCAAGGGATTCTGGGAATTCTCTGTGACTGGATAGAAAATGATTTCAGCTGTTGGGGAATAGAGTGTTATTTTTGCACAAAGAAAAATGATAAAAGGAAATATTACTGAAATATTTATAAAAATTTGTTCTTTCCCAGAAGGGAAAACTGTGTTATGATTTGCTCAAATTTGAGAAAAATGTTAATATTTGTGCAGAGCTCGGCCTTTGATATATTATGATTAGCTCTGATTTTTAGAAAGATGTGTCCGCTATTGTTCAAGAAATGTGATTAATAAGAATTGTTTTATCTGGAGAGGAAATATTTTAGTTCAAATAATTTTTCTCTTAATTGAAATATTAAAAATCTTACTTTCAAAAATAATCTTTTGGGACAGTTTACAAAGTGTGTATATTTTTATTATTTTAAATGATGTTTTATAAGAAAATAAGAAATTGAAAATCATTCTTTTATTTTAACGTATTTTAAATTAAATATTATATCGTAAAACGACAATACATCGTCAATGAAATTACGTTATTAAATATCAGAATTACAGATTTAATTAAATATAAGTGTTACAAATTACTTTAAAAACATTCAAAATTCTGTTAAAGTATAATTAAATTTTGATTTTGTTTCATTAAATTAACACTAATCAAAATATTTAAGTACATTAATTTCTCTCCAATGAGGAATTCATAACTTAAAATGTTGGTACGGAAAAAAGGTGTATAAAAAGTAGAATTAATTAAAGTTTAAAAATTTGTTTATTAAAATAAAATTCCTTTTGGGGAACACACTATTTATCAGCATGTCTACGAAACCACTGGGAAAGATTTTCATGAATGTGTAATTCTAAATTTTGAATTTCTTCAAAGATTTAAGATTGCTTATACAAATGCTATTTTAAGAAAGAATCCCTTTTTAAGGCCACTGAAACCGATTTTAAGTATCTTCAAAGAATTCATATAGTTCAAACATATATAATTTTTTAAATATATTTCAAGGTAGAATTAATTTTTATATATATAAGCAAAAAAGCAGGTCCTGTTAACAATTGAGAGCGATCTCCAGAAAAAGCTATTTAAATTTCTTGAATTGTGAGACGGTGTAAAAAGATGAAAAGAGCCTTAATTATCAGTTTATTGACTAAGAGCTGAATGAGATGGAATGAGGCGAATGGTATGACAAAAATTAAAACTCTTAGTAAGCCTTTCTCTAGTAATTTACTTAGCACGCTTTTTATGTTTCTCTGTGGAACAATCCATGAGATAATAATAAAACAGCACGTATCGGAATGTAAGGTAATAGGTTTGATACTAGCCACTGATAAATAACAAGAGATGGGCTTTGTTTTTGCTCTCAATATGCCCTTCTTTCAGGAAAGAACTGAGTAACTTTCTGAGTTCCCAATCTGGAACATAAATTCTGGTCATTATCTGTCAAAAAACGTTACCAACAGGGATTATATGAAGAATTAAAAAAAAATTTTCCACAGTTATCAAGTACATAAAAACATGCCTTTATATGTGGTTATTTCTTTAGATAAAAATTGCATGTTCAAATTTTGAAAGAATTTTCAAGGTGCAGGCAGCTTGGGCTAATTGTAAGTGCTATATGTATATATATATATATATATATATATATATATATATATATATATATATATATATATATATATATATATATATTATATATATATATATATATATATATATATATATATATATATATATATATACAGGTAACCCTCCTATAACACGGTAGTTAGGTTCCTAGAAAATGCCGTGTTGTGTGAAATCGTGTTGTATGAGACCCAGAACTAGTACAAAAAGGGGGGTTACGTTCCAAAAACTTATTAAAAACAAATATTTTTTTAATTCAACATAAACAACTTAATTTTTATTAAATAATAAATGTATATCCGACACAAAGTAAGAAAAAAATATTTTAATCTAACGCAACCCTAATTTAAGGAATTTATTCGTCGTCACTGCTCAGTACAATCAGCCGAGAACGTTTTTTGGGTGGAACGATATCGCCTTCACTTTCAGAACTTTGTTCTCTATTTTAAGTTTTTTGTATGTTTTCCCCTCTTAAAAAAATCTGTAATCGAACTTTGCTGACTAGTTCTTACTAGGTCATTGTAAATTTCTCGGTATGGATTTAAACAGTTCTGCAGCTCCCTTTAGAATTTTCGACTATTTTCCGTGGAAGGGTCTGTTTTCAAGAAAAATGACTCGAGATTTTCCGCTAAGCATAGGCCTTCTTGCAATTATTTTAATGTTAAATTCTTAACTGCACAATCTTCATCAGAGCTAGCGTCCTCAAAATCTATTTGATTTGCATCCAGGGATGCCGCCGACCGATAATAAGTTCTAACATTGGAACAAAACCGTGTTATAGGATGACGTGTTGTAGGAATTTTCCCGCAATTTACGAATCGTGTTATAGCGAAACCGTGTTATAGGAGGGTTACCTGTATATATATATATATATATATATATATATATATATATATATATATATATATATATATATATATATATATATATATATGTATGTATATATATATATATATATATATATATATATATATATATATATATATATATATATATATATATATATATAAATATAAATGTATACATATATATATATATGTATATATATATATGTGTGTATATATATATATAAATATAAATGTATACATATATATATATGTATATATATATGTGTGTGTATTTATATATATATATATACATATATGTATATATATGTATATACACACAAATTTCAGAACGCAAGTAAGAAATCATTTGAAATATACAGCTGCTTAAGAAGATAATTCTGGCATCAAGTAAAGATATACTATAGGAAAGAGGAGCGTAAAATATAGATATCTTACGCACATAAAAAGAGAATACAATATAACATTTTTCTGGAAATAAGAATATTTTAAAAAAGTGCTTATTTGGTTTTGAATTATTTCTAAAATAAAAATAATTTACTATAAAAGCTAAACATATGTTTTTAAATTTTTATACATCCAAAACTATAATTATGCATTCATTGTTTGCAGTCCCACCACCCGAATGTTGTTGATTTGTATGCCTCCATTGCCTCGTTCCCACATAATTTTTTTAAATCAAGAATTAGCAATTTAGAATATCTTAATTATTTATTGATAACCAATGCCATATTGAACGTATCCTAAACAAATTCTCGGAAAATTAGGGATACTTTTTTCGGCAACTTTATGCCCTCATGGTTCAACTTTTCCTTATTGAGTACAACTACAATCCTCGGGGGAAAATCCTCGTTTTTCCCCTACTTTAGACCTTGATCGTTGAAGAATATCTGTAGAGGAAATGATGGAAAGTACAGAAAGTGGGAGGCAGGAAAAAAATGAATTGGGAAGGGAAAAAACCGGAAAAGAGGAAGAAAGGTCTGCGGGGTGAGGGCTGGATAAAGGGATTATTAGGGATGAGTGCCCTCTGAAGGAGGGTAAAAAGGAGGAAACATGGCCTCGGGAATGACAAGCGCCTGAGAAATGGCCCAGGAAGTCAACAACGAAAAAATAATCTTGGGCAAAAATAAGGGAAAATATGGAGTAAAGGCATGCTATCTCCGATAAAAGAAAGGAAAAGATGATTAACACATATGAAGAGCCTTTAGAGATGTCCCGAGTAGAATATATTATCCCGGACGTAACAACGAGTAAGACAATGTATTCTTGCAAAAGATAGATAAATCTTTCTTACACAGATCTAAATGTATAAATGTGTGTGTTTGTATATATATATATATATATATATATATATATATATATATATATATATATATATATATATATATATATATATATATATATATATATATATATATATATATATATATATATATATATATAAATATATATATTTATATATAAATATATTTATATATATATATATATATATATATATATATATATATATATATATATATATATATATATATATATATATATAATATAGATATATATATATATATATATATATATATATATATATACAAATATATATATTTATATATAAATATATTTATATATATATATATATATATATATATATATATATATATATATATATAAGAAATAATAGTTATAATTCATGAATACTGATGAATATTTACAGTTTTCTAAAAATCTAGCATTTATGATACTGGCAGGAATAGAAATTTCTTAAGTTCCCGATTATTTTGAAAAATATGCTTTAAAGTTTAAAATGGAATTTTTATATTGGATCGGTAAGTTAGAAAAAAAGCATAGCTTATTGGCTATTTATAAAAGAAAATTTATTACATTAATTTTTTTAATTATTATTAAAATCATGAAGTATACAGAAAGGAATTTACAAGGAAGTAAATGAACTGCGAAAAGAATGTATCACGAAAAATTTCATACGTTAATTTTTGGGTGATGGGGTTTAGCAGTTAACATTCGAATTTTTGGTTATCTTTTTATAATACACTTTTATGACAGTTAAAAAATAAGAGCTAACGAATGCTATATTTGTTTTATGTCTTATGAAAAATTTAATGCAATTTCTCTATAAACATATTAAAATTTATTTTATTCAATTTTCTTTTTCTTATTTTAAAATCATTACTTTAACATTTACTTCTATAATGAAATTACTAATAATTATTATACTTTTAATTCTCTTTGTCGATAAATTACTTCTCTCATTTAAATATTTAATTGATGAGGAAAAGGAGTTTTATTAGGTTAAATTTATATTAACTATACCTTCTTCAACATTCAGTTGAGAAGTTTTATTTGGCTAAGTTAATTATTAATAAGATTATTTTGAAAATGATAGAACCAGCTATTCATTTCGTAAAGTTGCCATAACTGTATATTGAAGTTTAAAAACAAATAATGTGTTTAAGGAAATGGCATATGTATAGAAATAGCATGTGTGTGATTTCTCCAAGATTTCACAAGAATTGACATAAATGACGTATAATGTTTTCGGTGTATTTTTGTGTTTTTCGGAGATTAAATATGCTGTCAAACTTGTCTTTGTTACATCATAATTCCTTTCTAAATAAGTAACTTTAATAATAATAAATATCAAAGAATTATACGAAATATTAGTTTTAATATAAATTCTTATGAAATATATTGAAAGTGCGGATTTAAAACAAAATGATCTGAGCTGTAGGGCGTTGAGCTTAGATTGTCAAAGTAAATGGGGTTGAAAAGCCCTAATTGTTTTCTATTTTTCTGGTGTAATTAAAAATCAAAGCTATCAGAAAAAAGATAAAATCCACATAAAGGCATTCGCAAAATTTATAAATACGCCAAGAGCATCTATTGCAAAAAATTTATATTGTTTTAATTCCATCAATTTTAATTAAAATAAAATTTTTAATTGAAATAAAGTACTGAAAACAAATTATGCCAGATGTAATGCTGTAAAAACCTTCCAGACACTCGATCCCATTAAAAAGAATTTATGAAATGAAATCATGTAAAGAAAATTTTTATTATTTAATTGCAAATTTAAAATTTGTATTACTTTACACAAATTAATAATACTATGGTTATTTTGTATCATTATTACCTACTGATTATGTTCGAAGCTTGGTAATTTTTATTTAAAAGATGCTGTTGTCGTTGTACAATGTATGCATACAGTGGCCAATTTTTGAGGGCTGAATAAAAAGCACAGCCAATTTTCGTAGAATTTTCATAAAGGTAAACTGAAGCGGTTGATACCTTCATCTTCTTTATTTAAACTTTGCACCAAACTGATAAACTGATAGTCATGAATTTATGTACACTGTGTGACAAAAGTAGGACACTAGGTATTTTTCGAATAAAAGGAGAACTTTGATTTTTTACAAAATAATTTTACTACAACACTTTTAAAAACTTATCTACAATCAGATAACTAAATCTTGCAGCCCAACTTGTCTAGTGGTCAGCTTGCCTGACTGTGGATAAGGAGGTCCTGCGTTCGAATCCCGGTTCGGGCATGGATGTAATTTTTCTCTCTTTATCTATCCTATCGTTGTCCTTTCCTTGTATGAATGAGATGTGAATGGTTGCCTACCCTATAAACGGGTCCCTATGGCATGTGTGTACTGAGGAAGGCGGATTCCACAAATATGGTTTAGTTGGAAAAGTGGAACAGCGCACATCATGTTGCCAGCCTAGCTGGCACGTGACAACAGCAACTACAACTAAATCTTTAGCATGAAATAAAAGCTACTTTCTTATTACATTTAAAAATCAATTTTATTCGCATAATACTGCGTGAAAAAAGGACAGTTCTAAATATTGAAAAATAAAAGTTTTTTTAATAAGGAATTTTTCTGCTATTTGCTTTAACTACTTCAAAGACCATGTTTGCCATTGAATCATATAAGTTTTGAAGTTTGGTTTGATAAAAATTATCCAAAACACAATTCAAAACTTTTCAAAGTTCATTCAAAGATTCATTTTGCTTGCCTATAGCGTCAACATGCCGAAGAGTTATTGGTTATATACCTTTGATAATATTGAGATCTGGACTTTTAGCAGGTTATGGCAAAACTCGAACATTATTTGTTTCAAACCAATTTTTAACGTCATTGGCCGTGTGAGTTGGTGCTAAATATTGCTGAAATATCTAACTTTCTCAGCCTAGCTCAGCACCATAGGGAAGTAGCTCTGAATTTAAAAGTAAAATTCAATCTGTATGCTTCTGTCTTTCGTCCAGAAACACAATAGATTAGTCTTTCCAATGTAGGCAACTGATATCCAAACCATTAAACTGCCTCCTCCTATCTGTCAGGTAGCATAAGTTATTTCTTGTGTACCCAGACAATACCAATAATTCTGGGCCATCTAAATTGTATTTTTTTCATCAGAAAAAATGACTGAAGTTCATTTGGAGTTCAAGTCATGTGTTCTTTGACCGACTGTAGCCAGTGCTCAATATGCCTTTCTGGTTCCATTTAGGATGGTACTTTCTTTTCTTGAATATAAACGCATCCGATCTTTTTTATATAGTTGTAAAGTGTTCTTTTGGTTACACGTGTGATTTTAGATTAGTCTTGTGCTTCTACACGTTTTATATAGTTTTGTAAGAAATTTTCTTTGATCATGTAGTGTAAATTTTTTACGTCTGCCTGTCTTTGCTTTCTTCTGACTCTTTGGATTTTTCAAAAAGTTAGAAAACGTTTTTGGACTGATGAGTAGGTGCCTTGCAATTTCTCTTATAACTTTGCCCATATCTTAGCATGACACATTTTGGCTTTTCTGAAATTCACTTAAAAGTTTCCCTCTAGGCATTTTAACTGCACAAAAATTGAGGAATATTTCAACAAAATATATCGTTTATAAGAAAGACAGTTTAAAAAAGAAATATATTTTCAACGTATTAAACTGTTCCAGACTCCAAAATGAGAATATTTTTGCAGGTGTCTTTTAACTTTATTTACAAACTAAAAATCCTTAAGCACTATAATATTTTATTAAAGGCAGATAAAACTTATTCCCTAAAAACGAAAGAAAAATTAATAAAATAAAAAAAATTACATTAATTGCGTTAAAATATAAAGCATAATTTATAAAATATGAGTGTCCTACTTTTTACCAGCAGTGCAGATAGGACCATCACAAATAATGGTATTTGTGATGGTTCCATCTAAATTTTCCTTACTCTCAAAATCAGTGGTTTTAAATTCATTGTCCTTATCGCCGATAAGTACCAAACTTTTAGCGAACTTTGCATTCAAATCATTTTTTTTCTATTTTAACAAATCCGTATTTAGAAAAAATCTGTTCTCATTTTTATAATTATTTGAAAAGGGAATTTTAACTATAGAGACAGTTAATAGTTAGATTTAAGCAAATTTCACAAATTAATTTCTATATTTCACTTCCATAATTACTTTTTCTTCCAACTTTACTTTTTCTTTGATTTTATAAAATTTTAAAGCAGTATTGAAATTAGCTATATCATTATTTTTATTAATATCAATTATTATGAAACACATTATATTATTATTATTAGAATATAAAATCAAGTATCATATATTATACATTATAATTATTTACATGGTATTTAAATTCGAATTGTCATAAAAAAAGCTATTAATATAAAACATATTTTATACTGTAATTTACATTTATCTAATAATGTAAAAGTTATAATTATTTTTCATTTCAATAATTATTTTAATCGATATTAACATACTTAAATAATAATAACAAATTTTATTACAGCAAATAAAATGAATTATCATTAGAATGAATTTGAAAATTATTTTAAATTAAGTACATTAATTAATTAACACAACTTTATAAATTGTAATTTAAAATTGTTTTATTATTGTGAGAATTTTAATGAGTTCCTGTGATTTATTCATTATTTCCCTACATGAAATTTAAATCACAACTAAAATTATCTCAATTCTTCTAAATTTCGGGTAAAATAATAAATTGTAGATTAAAATTTTTCTGTGCATATTTTAAGTATAAATTATATATATTTTTAGGTTTATATTTATTTAAATTTAAATAGAAAAAGTTTAATTGATAATTTTAAATCAAGTGTAAAATCTAGAGTATTTTATTATGTTTTCGAAAATTAAGAACAGAATACATTACATTTAGGAAGTAAGACTATGTCTAAAAACATTCTGAATATTTCATGAAAAACTATAATAACATGCCGATAAAAAATGTATGAAATCGATAATAACAAACAAAAAGAATGCTAAAAATCTTGATCACACCGGCCGTAAAGAAGAGAGTAGAAAAAATTGTTTATAAAGAAGAACAAGAGTCCATAAAAGCCTCTGCGTCGTAAATACCGGACAGTGCGCGCTTTTGTCCAAAAAAGCATTTTTCCAGTGTTTCATTTTGTTCTTCCATTCTCAAAACTTTATATTAGTTTCTATAGGAACAATTAATACTAAGATGCTCTACCCATATAATATTTTACATTTTTCATTTAATAAAAGAATGCGCTGTTATATAATAACAAATTTTTATGAAAATTAATAGACGTGCTTTTATTTTTGATTCATTTAAATTTCCTAATTACTAGTAGAATCTTGATATGTTACTGATTCAATGCTGGAAAGAGTCAAATTTGTTCACGAGAGTATATTTATTATATTTCAGTGTAATAAAATATCAGCGAATGAGAGAGAAACACAAATGAATAATACTTTGATTTCATTATTTAAAATATATACCATTAAGATAAATATGTCTTTAATTTTTTTTCAAAAATGATAATACTTCAAAAATGATAATACCTTTTGTTTATTAAAAAATAACGTTTCTAACTTATTATAATGTATTTATTTTCAGCTAATTCGCAATGACTGAAATAATCTCAAGCTAAATTGAAAGTTCTTAAATGTGATTTACTCATCCGTGAATAGAATGAGTAAATCAAATTATAGAAATGTATAAACACTTATTAATTTTACTTTTGCCGCCTACCCTGTGTAATGATCAGAGTGCCTGACTGTGGATAGGGAGGTCCTGGGTTCGAATCCCAGTTCGGGCATGGATGTACTATCTCTATCTATTTATCCTGTCATTATCCTATCTTTGAATGAATGGTTGCCTACCCTATAAACGGGTCCCTATGGCATGTGTGTACTGAGGAAGTCGGACTCCACACCAAAATAGGGTTCAGTTGGAAAAGTGGAGCAGCGTACCCCATACTGTTAGCCTGGCTGGCACAAGACAAGAACAACAATTTTACCTTATGTGCATAGGAAATTCTGATGCATTATGTGCACAAATATATATACATATATATATATATATATATATATATATATATATATATATATATATATATATATATATATATATATATATATATATATATATATATTTCACTCTCTCAATTAAAATGGGTGTCGAGTATTCTAATGCATTTTGAAACATTTTCAAGTGTATGAAATGAATTATAACTGATGTAGCAGTTGAAGTGCTGATGCTCTAGGCTTCTATTCAAATTTTCGATTGATTGTGAACTGCAGGACTGTTTTATCCACTTTAAAACACTTGTCCAGATCAAAATTACTTTCATTTGCAAAAAGCAAGTTTGGATTCACAAACGCATTAAATAAAGTTTAGATGAATGAGAGCAGATACTGTGCAGATATAGAATCGCTTAATGATAGTAGAAAGTGAGTCAGACAGAAGATTATTAAAAGTGAAATCTCATAAAATAATACAAGATTTTTGTCGAAATAACGAATTTGAATTATTGAGCATTCAAAGCATCTGTCGCTTTCGCACCAGCACACTCCCATGAGCATAGAGTTCGGCTCTACCAAAGAAATGGAAGCAGTCAGAGGGGAGTATTTGTAATTGAGATGTAAGTACCAAGCAGAAAACTGAGAATACTTCAGCGGCCACACCGAGAGGTATCATTTCACTTGGAGGACATTGCCAACACGGCCAATTTATCGTGCCATGGACGACTTTATTGAACACGAAAATCTTTTGTTAAATCGAGAAGTGAACTCACTACCTTCCTATAATGAGAATGAAACTCTAACCAACCAGCCTCAACCCAAAACATTTGTTTGTACTTTTTTTAACACACAAATGTCTAAATGTTTTAAAAAGCTCTGAATTTCCTGTTATTCTCGAACCAGAAACGGAGACAATGTGATTTGAAATTGCCTTGCGAATTTGTCAAACATGCTTAAGTTTCAAGGGCCTCATTGTTATAACAAATAAAGAGTCAATATATTTCAAGATAGTCCACATTAATCTAAAGATCCAGTTTGTACTGGTATACAATTGAGAAGATTAAATACCATTTTCGAAAATACTTAACTGCTTTAGCTATTTGATCAGTTGCAGATCATGTCGTGAGGCAAAGAAAATTCACTCAGAATATTCTGGAGAAATTTTCATATTGCAATGACTTAAGAAATGGCAACATCATATTTATAAAAAGAGGTGGAAAATCTTATTCAAACCATGCCATTGCTGATTTTAGAAAGGAGGTCATGGCCTCATCTGGAGGCTTCTACTCATAGTAAAATTTTCCCTCTGGATTTTTACGTGTAAAATAGATAGTTTACCATGGCAAAATCACAGAGTCAAACATTTTACTCTGGTATTCGAAGATTGAATCGTAAATTCTGCATATTAGAAAGAGACAAAATTTGAATCCTTTATGAAAACAAAACCAAACATAAATAAAATGGTAAACAAATATGCTAATTAAAACTATCTTGCTTGTTCCTTAACTATAGACCACTTCGTAAAAAACATAGACATTCTCAGTTCTTAAAGTGAATTTATATAATATAAAATTCATCCTTATCTTTTAATTGAAAGGAATCATTGCTTACTTATGTAGCTGTCAAATTTTGGGCGACATATCCGCCCAAAACTCTTTTGCAGATTAAGAGAAATAAAATTTTTAGGATCGTCAATAAAGACGAAATTTTAACATGATGAACATTAAATTGTAAATATAATACGTAACACTTTTATATTGCAGCTCTTATATTTTTCATTATTCATTGTTTTTTTATGTTAGATATATGACCTTGCCAACATATTTAGTTGAAAGAAAAGCTCCCTAGCCACAAACACAAAATCAATAACAACCAAATGTTGTTTTTATTAGTATATATTTATTATATTTTTGCTATTCTGTATGTCTGATTAAAACTTCTTGTCAATTTAAAGCAATTAATGTTATATAACTATCAATAATATATGTTTATTACTACTGTAGCTATTTTGATTGCCACAAATATTTATTATTCAGGTATTTTCAAGGCTTATTCTTTGTTATATAAATATGTCTTTAAATAATATATACATATGAAATTTAATACATTTTAAAAGTCATCATATTCATAACAGAATTTGCAAGAATTTTTTTATCAAAAATAATCAGAAATCTTTATAAATTTCTGTTTAATGATTTAAAAAAAAACATGTAAAAGATTTCTTGCCTCAGAGAGCATGTTTGTGAAAGTAATGTCTATCGTTTGGATGTTTTAATCTTTCAACTTGCGGAGTTTTTTTCCTACTTAAAAAACATATTCAAGCACTAGAGCAGTTTGTTTGCTCTTCAAAAGGTAAAGCTTTCCAGAAAATTGAAAATATTTTTCGCTTAACTATTTTTAATCATGCAGCTTGGGTAGTCTCAGGAAGTCCGAGGAATCGACTGCCAGGAAGAAAAAAAAGTCTTTTTCGAGCGATTAACTTCGTTAGGAAAAAGAATTTTCTTTCTGGATGGACAGAAACAGTCGTTGACTTTCTTATACTTCGTTTGCATCTTTAAAAACTTAATTTCGACAAGATATTTTATAACTTACCCGAATAAATCAAAAAATATAGTTAGTTGCATAAATTTGAAATTCATCGGTCAATTTGAAAATATTTAATGAGTGACTTAGTTTTATTAATATTTTTTTAATATTATTTTTATTTGATTTCACCAATATTTATCATTAAAATTTTGATCTCAATAAGTGATTTTTTATAACTATTTTGAGGATTTCCTTTGATTTGTTTTAAAATATTGGATGTTCTTCCATTATCAGATTTTTTCAGTTCTGGTTCAAAAAGTAATTTTAATAAATTTAATTTTAATAAATTATTTTAACTTCAAAAGTATTAATCAATAATTTAGTGGATATTTTAAAAACCTCAAATGACTAATTGAAGGAGTTTGGCATGCAATTATTTTCTAAGAAAATATAATTTTCTATTAACTATCATATATAAAAGATCCTTATTTTGTTGGTTTTCAGAATTTTTAACCTGCTTTAAACTTAAAAAGGATTCAATGATATATATGCAATAAAGGTACATTAATATATAATTTTTTTAAAAACAATAAAAAAATTTTACATTTTTGTCGAATTTTTAAAAAGGATTGTTTTTAACCACTGCCACCAAATCCAGAGGATTAAGAGAGTTATACTTTATGGTGCAAAATAAAATTTTTAACAAAGTAACAGAAAATATCTTTTTTTTTTTGAAATGTAAACTCTTTTCGAAAATATTTTCCATTGAAAATTCCATTCATACATTTTTCAGGCAATAAAAAATCTATGATCCATTTGAACTTTCTGAAGTAAAAATAAAGGAGAGTTCTTAAAATTCTTATATGGATCTTAGATTCAGGCATCAAAGAATCCATGATCTAATTGAACAATCAGATGATAAAACAATGAGAAGAGAATCATAAAATTGTTGAATGGATCTTAGATTCAGGCATTAAAGAATCGAAGATTCCTTTAAACAGTCTGAAGAAAAAATACGTGAAAATTCATAAAAAAATGTCATAAAACTTTTTTCCAATAAATGCAAAAAAGGAAATAAAACCTAAAGCCTAAAAACAAATTCATCCAAAGTATTGCTATTTATCAATAAACCTAAGTTTTTTCAAATTATTAACTAAAATTAAAGAAGATTCCTTAGTAAATATACTAAACTAAAAAATATCCCTTCATTAAAATCTCAGATGTCAAGGTATTTATGATTTTTTTACGCAAGTTAAGGAAGCAATCGTCAAAAAAGAAAAAGCAATGACTCCATAAGGATCCTTGATGGTAAAAACCTAAATCAATTGCTTCAGTTGAGTATTGCAAACCATGAAACGAATAAAATTTATTATTGCAAACTGTTGTTGTTTTCAAACAATGCCAAACCTTGTTTATCACTCCAGCAACTGTAAGTCATATCAAGAACAACACTATACTGTTGTCGAAATGTTATTTTTTACAAAAGAGCTTCAAATTTAGCTTACATAAGAAAAAATTATCTTTAATATCTTTGACATAATATGCTCAGAATTTTGTTCACAGGATAAATTTCGATAAAATCAATTTTTTAAAGAAAATTCCAAAGCAAGTAGGCAAACCTTATCTATAAAAGAGTTGAAATCATGAATTAGTAGTTAGTAGAATAAAACAGTCAATAGACAAAAGAGCTTTAACTTTTCAGCACATGTTTCTTTTTATTTCGGGATGATTGTTGATATAGCGAAATGCAAAATCACTTTGAGCTAGAAAACACATTCGGCATCCTTTGTATCCATGAAGTTAACCTTCCAACAGTTAACTGATAAGCAAGGCCATTGCTTGCTTCAAGCCAAAGAACGCAAAGAAACTTTTGAAAAACTACTTGTGTTTAAAGGTCAAAATATGTCTTTATTGAAAAGATGTGCAGAGAGACATTTAGAAAATTTTATTTCTTTAAAAAAACAATATCAAACTTATGTTGCCTTTCAAAGAAATATTAAAGAAAATTTAAATTTTAAAAATAAGTTACTTTGAGAATAACAAAAAGAAAGATGCCAGTTGGTTTTTAAGATAATTTTCTTCGTCTTTAAAATTATTAATGAGATATTTATAAGGTATAGAAATATATTTGCTGAGTGTTCTTCTTAGAGTTGGGTTTGTATGTCATTGGGCACCTCTGCTTTTATCAGCATGTTGTACTATTAACTCCAAACCCAATGTTTCCTAGTTCCAGTTTCTCGGGTCAACCACTTTATTAATAAAGTCTGATAACCCTTTAATGGATTCTAGGTGTAACTCTCTACTATGGATGATGCTTAAAGAAGTAAATCTAGGAAGGGCAAGGGCCTCGCATTCGTAAATGATATGCTTGGCCATTTCCTCTTGCGTATGACATTTCCTGCAGATAGGGTCTTGCTGTCCCATTTTATGGAGGTATTTTCTGAAATAATAATGCCCAGTCATGAAGCCTACGATTAAACGTATCTTCTGCCTAGAGCATCCTAGAATTTCAGAGGCAATCCTCGCTGATGATCTACAGATCATACTTTTAGCATGGGTTTGACCAGGAGTGTTGAGCCAAGCTTCATACATCTTCCGTATTTCCCATCTATCTAGGAACATTGGTTTTTGCGGTCTTCAAATTGGTCCCACAAAAAGGTTCTGCACCAATGGGAGCAAAAGACGATCCTTGATTTTTTTTTATTTTTTTTGCTGAGTGTTAAAGAAGTGCGTTTCTATTTTTACTTCAGTGTAATATATCAAAAGAAAGATGACAGCTCCATTGACAAAACATACACCCATCTTAGACTACAGTAAGAAAACATGAGCTAAGTTCGAAAGAAACGCTGTTAAAAGAATGCTAAATTTTTGGTAGTAGGATTCCTCTGGGAATTATCGATTTTGAATTCCTTAAGAACAACGACGGCCCATTTGGGAAGATCGTTGTTCCCATTATCGAAAAATAATGCATTCCATTCCTAACCTTACTGAGCATCTGTCATGTTTTCCAAGGTCTTGTTGGGCATGGTAAACAAGTGGTAATCACAATGTTCTCAAGTAAAATGACATCTCTTGAGGTGGCATGTCAAATCTTGGGTGCTTTCTCCGATTGGTCAATATATAAAATTACCTCTTCTCTCATTGTGAGCTACAAGCACTCAACTAGTTTCAAAATTGGTCGCTACAACCAACTATTGAGAGGGAGCTCTTTATCACGTTATCTTCATGTCAAACAAGTTCCCTTTTGTGATTTGTAAATAGTTATATAACAAAATATAATATAACTTGATTATGTAATTGTATCTCTCTCCTCACATAACTATCAAAACTATCATGAAACATTCAAGCACATTAGAAATCATCAGGAAAACCAAACCTAAGTGAACCACTTAACTAAATTGGTTTGCAAATATGATCTCTCATTCTGATAAGCAAATTAATTGAAAAATTTTAAATCAGCGAATTAAAACATGTTTCTTTAATATAAAAAAACTGTGCGAACAATTTCGTTATTTCCATCTTTTTTTAGATACCATTCTAAAATAATTGAAGAAAGAAAACAAAAAGAATAATTTGGTGAAAAATTTAGAAAAAATTTCAATAAGAATTAAAATGTGTGTGTGTCTGTGAGGTGTGTTGTGTGTCTGTGAGGTGTATTGTGTGTCTGTAAGGTGTGTTGTGTGTCTGTGAAGTGTGTTGTGTATCTGTGAGGTATGTTTGTGTCTGTGTGGTGTGTTGTGTGTCTGTGAGGTGTGTTTGTATCTGCGTGGTGTGTCTGTGTGGTATGTGCCTGTTTGCGTGGTGTGTCTGGGTGGTATGTGTCTGTCTGTGTGGTATGTGCCTGTTTGCGTGGTGTGTCTGTGTGGTATGTATCTGTCTGTGTGGTATGTGTCTTTCTGTGTTGTGTGTGTGTGAGACAGAGAGAAATGGAGTACCTGATGATGTACCTCAACATCATGACATCATCACGTGCTTGCTGTTTCATCAACTATCCTGCGTCAAGTGTTTCAGAAGAAGAGCCTCAGATGTAATCAGATGATGGTTTAGTTAAAACGTATTTTGAACCTTTCATAGTTCCGATGATTAAATGTTGTAATCATAATCTTTTTTTATAAGTAAAATTGTAAATAATGTTTAATGTACTATAGTTAAAATGCCAATTCGTTGCATTATTATTGTATTAAACTAATCCACATATTTATATACAAATATGCTGGGAAATATCGTAGCCAGGGAGGAGGGATTAAAAGTTTTTTTTCACGTGGAGAATTCAGATTTATTTTTAGATATGATGTCCTTTCATTGTTATGTGGGTGTGGGATTTTTGGAAGGAGAGGAAAAATTCAGATGTCCTTTTAGTCACTTGAACAAAGTATGAGGCTATAATTTTGTCCTCCGAATTAAAGTCTGCGGTAAGTTAAGGCACGAGAGGTAGTTTGATAATCAGAAAACGTAACATAGAATATAAAACGAGGAATATTTACAAAACTTGGTATTCGTACAGCAGTCGCCGCTTGCATGGCGAGGCGATGAAATTCTCAGTGCTGTCACGTGAGGAGAAGATTGTAATTTTGGAAGTGTTGCCTCGCAATCTTAAGCATTCAGCCTCAACAGATGGGTCGAGCTTCCTTTCTGCGGCCGAGTGATGGATAGGGTGCAGCTATACCAGAAGGATCTTCCTTTCTCTACTCTAGACAAAAGACTGGACTTCACTACCCGGGAAAATTAAGGTTTTCTATAGCGACTGTTTAATTGGGAGTGGTCCGATTCAGATAGATCATTAATAACAGAATTTCTTGAGTATTCTATCACAGAATTTCTTGAGTATTTCTATTTTTTTTTTTTTGGTCGGACATTTGCTGCTAGAACTATTTTTAATAAAAAAATTATTAATCAGTTTAGAAAAGCGAATGTTATTTTGCTCGTATCATTCACTTTAATAAGACAGGTATAACTAGAACGGTATAAAAATAGCAAAAAATGTTATGTTTGCAAGTTAGTGGTACGTATATAAAATCAGAATAGGGAAATGTCTAAATTTATGGTTTAGTAAATTTGTTCTTCTACTGTTATTTTTTTCACAGCGGGTCATTAAACAGGGCTATAGGATTTGAGTCATAGGTATGAAGAATTATCCGAACGGCTAGCTTTATTGTTATTTTTATTAAACAACATCTAATCGACGCAGAGAAAACAGAAACACAACACAAAACGAAAATATTAGAAAGTTAAAACAAAACAATTCTAGCAGATATCTTCGAGCAGCAGCAGTTTCTGGGGTTAGAGCTTATCTGATTCTATATCAGTTCGTGTTGTTGTTGTTGCTCTGATCCCAGATGTCCAAGTAATGCTAGACCATCTCCATAAAACCCATTATTTCCAACAAGTCCTAAAATAGTGTAGGATCTTTAAGAATGTCACTTTTGGCAAAATCCAAGCAGTTCAGAATATGGGCAGGGGAGGCCTGCACTGCTCCGCACCAGTGGCCATCCGGGTACTTCTTCTGTCCCTGATGAAAATCGAGAGCTTTAATCTGTCCACTAATGAAGCGAGAAAGAGCTGTTTGTAGCTTTCTGGTACCCTTGGTTCGAAGTGCCCCACCAGGGCTTCTAGCGAAGTACCAGGAGGGTTCGGAAGAACGCATCTCATGTTCATCTGTACTTTAATAATTGAGGAGATCTCTGTATAAGTGAGAGTACTTTCCTCACACTCGCCATCAGTAGAAGCCTTCCTCGCCAAGGCATCAGCTATTTCATTGCCATCAAACGTCATGCTCCCTAGTAAGGCAATGGATGATCTCTAGAATTGTGTCAGTTCGTTTATGACAGTTAGAGGGCGTTGCTCTGTTACAGATTTTATTTTACGACAAATCTCCACAGATGAGATGAGAATTGAATTCATGAACTATTCCACTGAAGGCCGAAACTTTAAGCTCTCAACTGACAGTTCTGTTTTTAATATATAGTGTTGTGTGCAGTTATGTTTTTCTGAAGCAGTTCGTTAAAGAAACCACCATGAGGGTACATTCAGAAATTTTGCGAAAAATATTAAAAAAGAAATTTCTAAAGTTATTAGTATCAAAGGATATTGAAAATTAATTTCGTTAGACATATCAACAAGTGTTACAAAATAAAAAGATCATAATTTGGATAAATAAGAAGGTTTTAAAAAAATAGATGATTTTTTTCGTAAGTGAATTCAGAATAATTTATATCATTTTTTTAGGATTCATTAGAAGGTTTTGAATTTGTATGAATGAAGAATTGTGGCTCACTAACAAGTCGATAGCTCACAGATTCCTAAAGAACTCACTATTTTTATAAATACTTAACTCAATCATTTTTTGGATCAACTAAAACTTTTTACGTTCATCAAGTATTGAATTTTAAATTGATATTAATGGCTTCTATCAATCTCTTAAAAGCAAATGCTAATAGTTCATATGCTCATTTAAGTGAACACCTCGTTTTTATAATCGCCAAGAAATTTTTACACACATTAAGAACAGCATAAATAATTGAGATCAACATCCGTCTGTGTTAAAAATTTTGTATGTTTCTTCAAGTATTATTGCACACAAATCCTTCTTAGAATAATTTAAATCAACTGATCATTTTAAGTCTCAAAAAGAATTTTTTGCTGGTATCAGAAACAATAAATAAAATTTTAATAAAGTGATCAATGGTTTATTAATTTCTTAAAAGATTTTTACGAACTCTTTTTTTAGTATGATTGAAATTAATCTTTTTTTAGATAAAAAATATTTGCTTACATGTAATACACCATATATAAGATTAATTATTATATCAATTAATCTGTCATTTCATTTGTAAGTGTATAACTCAAATTTCAGGTGCAATTTTCTCTTTTCATATATTTGTGATATCAATCTGTAAAAACGGTTTGATTTGGATAAATCAAAATGAGAATATTTCCTGAATATTTTGATTATTTTACTAACAAAATTCAGAATAATTTTAAACTGAAGAGATCAAATCCAGTAAATTTTACCATTAATTTAAAAAATGCCCAAAACATTATCAATTAAGATATGTAGTCAAAATATTAATATCACGTTTTTATATGGGTTTCGGTGTTTGCTAACAGAATCCAAATATTTTTTTATCAAAATGACTTTAAAAAATTTAATATTAAGTTGGTTGGATTGTTGAAAAAACTATTAAATTTTCTATTTGTCATCGATACCAAACACTATTTTAACATTATTAATTAACAAAACTCAGAAAAATTAGTCTTAAGTTTATATGATTGGGGGGCAATACATTAAATTTAGGGCTAAAAACAGTTTTTTCTTAGAGAGATTGAATTTTAATAATTTTCTATTAACGTCACGTGAAACAACACGCCCCTGAGAAGTTCCAATCTCATATTTGTAACCTAAGTGTTTCACGGATATCATATTCTGAGGGAGTCATTCTCAATATCAGTTCAGAAAGCTTTTCCATTTTTGACCCTCCTGCAAACAGATCGAAAGAACCTGAAGCGACAATAACGATCTTTTCCGATCCTCGTTTATGAATCTCCCGAGGAGGTTACTCCACTCTCTCTCTCTCTCTTTCCCATTAACTTCACAGTTGCTCCCTCTTCCAGCAGCTGAAATCATAAATTATCGATTTCGTTCAACATTGTAGTCGGAAACTTTCAAACTCCGTAGCTGCAAAATTGGAAGATTTTAAATAGCCTTCTCCCTCAGGAGTCATCAGCATGACTTGAAATAGTAACTGCAACCATATTCGAGAAAACAGCTTATTTTCCGGAAATTATTGCTTTTTTATTCAGAATAGAACTTTTATTTACCATTTTCAATCGCACATAATTTGCTTTTCATTCGAAACTCAAATTTAGGTAATAGTTTTTGCGCGCGAGATCTACCTTCTGTAGAAACGTCAATAATTATCACAAGTACAGCAGCTGAAATCATCAAAATCTCTGTTCACGGTAGTTATAATTAGAAACACGTTTTGTTCCCCAACATTATGCATCCAAAAATCTGGAAAATTAAGCATTATAGAAAATATAAACTTTTTCTCGCAAAGGTATATTTAAATTTTCATTGGGAAAGTTTTGTTTTTAATTTTTATTTTCAATTGGCATTCATTTTTTTAAACACTGAGAACAGATGATTTTTATATTGTTTATTCTTCAGAATCTCATCTGATCTTACGCAAATGTATTCTAAACATCTTCACTATGTCCAATGTTCCACTGAGAAAAAATTTTGTATTTACCGTTTCTCAATATATCTGTTTTCTTCCGTCGCATTTCTCCCGTTTTTAATTTCCATTTTTAATTTACTTGAGGCATTTTACTTTGATTTTCATCTTTACTATATTTTAAAAATGATCAAATACTTATTGCTCAAAGCAGTTTATATTATTTAAAAGATAATTTTAAGATTCAAGAGGTAATTCATATTTTCATTTTTATCAAATCATCGTTTCTTTCAAATATATATGAAAAGAAACATTCAAACTTATGAATCCGACTTAATAGTTGGTATACGAAACATAAATTTCCTAAGCTTGATAATTCAAGAGTACAAGAGAACTAATTTTATGGCATCTAGGACATCAGTAAGACTTTCAGACTCTCTACATATATCTGTGAGCGCTAAGTTTCATACGCCTGAGTGGCAACATCAGTCGTTCTCATGGCAATTGTTTTGGTTGCTAAGTAAAAATTCATGGAATGCAGTAACTAGTAACTTTAAAATAAGAGAAGCCCACAAAATGTGAGCGCAAAGTTTCATACGCCTGACTGGCAACATTAGTAGTTCTCATGGCAATTGTTTTGGTAGCTAAATAAAAATTCTTATATATATATCTATCTATCTATCTATCTATCTATCTATCTATATATATATATATATATATATATATATATATATATATATATATATATATATATATATATATATATATATATATATATATATATATATATATATATATATATATATATATATGTATATATACATATATATATATATATATATATATATATATATATATATATATATATATATATATATATATATATATATATATATATATATATATATATATATATATATATATATATATATATATATATATATATATATATATATATATATATATAAATATATATATATATATATATATATATATATATATATATATATATATAATATATATATATATATATATATATATATATATATATATATATATATATATAATATATATATATATATATATATATATATATATATAATTTTATAATGAAACGACTCATCGATATAGAAATAAGCACATTAAAAGAAGAGAAGCCCACAAGATGTGAGCGCAAAGTTTCATACGCCTGAGTGGCAACATCAGTAGTTCTCATGGCAATTGTTTTGGTAGCTAAGAAAAATTCATGGAATGTAGTAACTAATAACTGAGTAACGTAAATTAGTGAGTTTCTTTTGTAAATAAATCTATGTATGTATATTATTTTATAATGAAACGAATCATCTATATAGAAATAAGCACATTAAAAGAAGAGAAGCCCACAAGATGTGAGCGCAAAGTTTCATACGCCTGAGTGGCAACATCAGTAGTTCTCATGGCAATTGTTTTGGTTGCTAAATAAAAATTCATGGAATGCAGTAACTAGTAACTTAGTAACGTAAATTAGTGAGCTCTCTTGTAAATAAATAAATATATATATATATAATTTTATATATTTATATATATATATATATATATATATATATATATATATATATATATATATATATATATATATATATATATATATGAAACGACTCATCTATATACAAATAAGCACATTAAAAGAAGAGAAGCCCACAAAATGTGAGCGCAAAGTTTCATACGCCTGACTGGCAACATTAGTAGTTCTCATGGCAATTGTTTTGGTAGCTAAATAAAAATTCATGGAATGCAGTAACTAGTAACTGAGTAACGTAAATTAGTGAGTTATCTTGTAAAAAAATATATATATATATATATATATATATATATATATATATATAATTTTATAATGAAACGACCCATCTATATAGAAATAAGCACATTAAAAGAAGATAAGCCACAAGATGTGAGCGCAAAGTTTCATACGCCTGAGTGGCAACATCAGTAGTTCTCATGGCAATTGTTTTGGTAGCTAAGAAAAATTCCTGGAATGTAGTAACTAATAACTGAGTAACGTAAATTAGTGAGTTATCTTGTAAAAAAAAAAAATATATATATATATATATATATATAATTTTATAATGAAACGACCCATCTATATAGAAATAAGCACATTAAAAGAAGAGAAGCCACAAGATGTGAGCGCAAAGTTTCATACGCCTGAGTGGCAACATCAGTAGTTCTCATGGCAATTGTTTTGGTAGCTAAGAAAAATTCCTGGAATGTAGTAACTAATAACTGAGTAACGTAAATTAGTGAGTTTCTTTTGTAAATAAATCTATGTATGTATATTATTTTATAATGAAACGACTCATCTATATAGAAATAAGCACATTGAAATAAAAGAAGCCAACATATCTAATCCAGAGTTGAAAACGGAACCCACAAGTTTCTCAAAGTCAAAACATTAGCTACTCATTTAGCCACCATTTTGGTATTCATTTTATGGATATTATTAATTGGTATGCAGTTTTGGATAGTATTTTGATGTTATTAATTTTCTACAGTTATATTTTAAACTTTGTTTTATGTTACACAAGTCAATATGTATGAATGCATTATTTTACTAAAAAAAATATACTAACCAAACATTAGGTAGAAAACACAAATTTGAACTGCAGATATAAATTTACATTTTAAAGGTACTATTAACCAAAACAATTTTCAAATTTTTTACATCACTGTTTCATCTATTTATCTGAAAACGAATATGAAGCTGAGAGAGATACTTAATTACATTAAATGCGTTCTGTTTAGTTATGAAATGCTTCTTTTCCTGGAAAAATTCAAACATTCGATGTGGACGTTTCCTCAGAAATGTTTGAGAATAAATCAAATTTTATCGGTATCCTTCCTTTTCTTGCGTACCTCAAAACCTCTTTATCCCTTGATTTATTATTTGAGAGAATACAAAAGAGTTACGCGCAAAAGATTCTTCATTAATATTCGTCTTGAAAAATCACTCCTCACCCAAATTCCTAAATGCCAGCATCCGGGAAAACCTGGAACAGCCGCATTTCACACCCTGGGTCAAAAATAGAAACAATGAAAGGACGTGAAAAATGTAACAAGCGAATGATTCGACGCATAAATCCTAGTTGGCGCGCTGTGACAGCGTCATTTGAGTTTTCGCCATCAGAAAAGAATTCCAGACATAAATTTAAAATCCTCTGACATATGTTATCTCTTTCATTTATTCTTCACGGATTTATGTGCCGAAAGCAATTAGTTCACGGGGATTTTTTATCCTTGCGAAACGTGTAACATTCATCATTTTGAACGTCACTCAAATAAAAATATCGATTTTTCTAGAATTTCGATTAGAAGATCATTCTAAGAATATGGTATTAAATTTGACGTATCCGATCAGCTAGTAAATTAAACTGCACGAAAAAACTTTTCGGTAAGAACTTTAGATGGAATTTGACACATTTTAAATTTGATTTCTAATTAAACTAGAATCTATGGTTTAAAGTAGATTCATATTCTTTAGAAAAATCTACATTAATGTGAGATTTGAATCCATGATCTATTGAGCTGAAGTCCACATCTCTGCCCATTCAGATATCAGTACAAAGTAAAAATTGTACAAAGGCATAAAAATGCAAAGGAATACTTTTTATAATTCATAGAATTTTATTTCCTAACGTCAATTTTGTGATTCTTCTTCGAGGTTTAGTTTGAGACAGATTATCTTAGAGCTTTGAAGCTGAAATTGAACAGCAATGCTCTTACATTTCATGCCATGTATTCTTATCAATTACTGAATATAATATTTAACATTGATAACCAATAATAATAGGTTACTTATTGAATATTCAAAATCTTCGCAATTAAAATTACATTTTGAAGAGGATTAAAAAATTACCAGATAGGTCTTCAAATTTCTTCAAATGTAACAATTGTGTCAACGAGTGTTAAGCTTAGCGCAAGTCAGGATAAGACCAGAATAAAAAAAGGTTCAAAAAGTCCTGTTTGCAGAGCCGTAATCAGTGTGGCGCCCTGGTGGTGATTTATTGAACTATTGCAGTTACCATTATGGACAAAAAAGTTATCTGCGTACAACAATATTATGAATACACAACTTAATCCTTGTAAACAATAACAGCCCGTATATTGAAAATATCTAATTTTCATAATCAAAATTATTTTTTATGATGAATTAGTAAATTTCTCTACATAAAATGATTTTATTTTGCTTAAAATGGGAAAAAAATAAACTGAACTAATCATATTATCAAACTTAACCGCTAATAACATTTGGTTTTACTCAAAAATTTTTAAATGCTTCCATTTTATCTGTAATGAGTAGTATTGCAATATTACGAAGCTAACATTTTGTAACACGATACTTACAGTGTGGTACAGGAAGTTTTGATATGCTAAATAGTTTTAACAAAGATTGATAAATTTTGCTTATTAGCTGTTAGACCAGTTAGAGGCCAAGCCTACTATTTTATAAACACATATAAATTCCTAGTATTTTTCTCTTATCATAGAACAACAGGTGGAGTACTGTACCTATTTTATCCTTAAACAACAAGTGGAATACTGTAGACAAAACGATGTTTCACAACAATTTGTTCTATCTCCATATGTTCTGGATCCTAGGTGATTTGTTTATTAAATTTCA
Source organism: Latrodectus hesperus (assembly GCA_037975125.1). Classification (NCBI taxonomy): domain Eukaryota; kingdom Metazoa; phylum Arthropoda; class Arachnida; order Araneae; family Theridiidae; genus Latrodectus; species Latrodectus hesperus. Next base: position 16,068,379 of record CM075857.1, on the reverse strand, counting down.
TATCCAGAAATCACATAATTTGTGTCTTGTAATTAAATGGTCAAGGAATAAAAGCTTTAATGAAATGTGCAATTGCATCTTTTAAATTTGCATTGCAGCTGTTATAACCCAACTGCAGGCTAATCCGATTCTTAGAAACACGAGCATGATTTCCTTTCATGAACACTTGAGCTAGCTTTTCTGTGTTTCATTTCACCTGAAAATATTACAAACAATGCCATTTCTTCCTTGCGGTGATATTAATTTCAGAACTATTATGCAAATATCAAATTTGATAACTTTTGATGCAGTAGTTTTTGATTTAGTATTTTTTTTTGCTTTGTAATTGGCAATTAAAAATATTTTACTGTTAATCATTACAAGGGATGGGATTAATAGATGCTTACATAGAGGAAGATCCATTAGACATGCCATTGGAAAAATCCTAGGAGAGCCCGCATCCTAGGTGACAAACTGAAAGAAAACGCAAACCCGAACGAAATTGCAAAAATGGTTTGGGTTACCATATCTAGTGTACCGAAGTAGGGTTGTCAAGATTGGCGCATGCAACAATCATAGTCAACCAAAATCATTCGCGCCAAGGGTGTAGGCTCTGCAAGGATCTAATCCTGCCATCCTAACTTCAAAAGATGAAGACACAAGCTTTGGGTTCCCGCCTCCAGAAGTATCGTTTCACTTGCAGAAAATTACCAGCACGACTTTTCTTACCAGTTCTCCATTGGTGAACACGATGAAACTTTGATTGAATCGGGCATAGAACACGCAAGCTTCTGGTTATACGAATACCTTTCGGTAAAAAATATATTTGAGGGTGCCCCTTGGCGTGATTGGCGATTTTTGCTTGGCTCCAGTCCTATTCGCGTGGAACGTTGTGCAAACAGTAATGGCGGCCAAAACACAATGAAATTTCAAAAATAATGCAGTAAGCATATAAAAAAAGAAAATAATATACTCACTTTATTTTGCTGGAATATCCTCACTTTGAGGTACACAAAATTCTCTAATAGCACCAACAGATATTGCTTAAATTTATCCTCAGAAGAAAACCAATCAGAACCGTGAATGGATTTCAGAATAACGTTTAGGGTTATCATAAATAGAACAGCATCGCCCAGCTTGGCGATAAACTTGGCAAGAATTCAAGGGGCACCGTCAAGTATAGTCTAACCCACCTTTCTCTACACGGTTATATCGCCCACCCTTTTTTATGAAAAATCTTACAGTTATAATATTTTTTATTTTATTTTCTTACTTTATTGACTTCCGTATACTAAATTACACAAGCTAATGAAATATTTTAGTTATATGTTTGTAAAGTGAAATGCGCATAAATACAGCTTCCAATTTCTAAGAAATATTATTTTTTTAATTTAACACAAAGAGAACTTAAATACCACATTCATTTCGAAAAATACAAAAATTTTTTTACTGAAAATAAAACTGTAAGCGTATGTATGATTTTCATTTCTGAAAACAAACATGAGTGCCAAGTATATGCAAATAAAGTTCAAATATCAGGTGCTTCTTAATTGAATTTTGAGTTCCTTTTAGCAATATTGAAGAAGCAAAAGAAAAGATGTAATTTTAATTAAAATTTTGAATATAAATATGAAAGCATTATTATCTATCACATTTTAGTGATAGGAATGTTTAAAAAAACACTCAGAGTGGCATGAATTTAATGGTTAAAATCAATATGTGTCATTTAAAAATAAATTGGGGAAGAGTTAAGTTGTGGAAATATTTATTAATTTGATATATAGTTGAAAAAATAAGCATTCACTAATTAGAAAATGTTTTAAGAGATAAAAAAACTTATGTCTAAAAGAGACTTTAATTAAATTTAAGGAATCAGAAAAAAGTTTTTATTCACAAACTTTTTTTAAATTATTTTACCAGTAATATGAAATAGTTACCCAAATGAAACAAATATATATAATATAAAGCAATCAATTTATGCTTTCACATAAATGTAACCAATAAATTAATTTAAAATTTACAAAAATTTCTTATGTGAAAATAACTAATCAACAAATTGAATAAGGAGAACATTTAATAATTTTCTATGGAAAATAAAAATATGTATATTTCATAAACTTTTATTTCAAAGATCAAATAGTGATGACGAATAAAAATTATCAATATTTTTAATACTAATGTCAGATTTACACAACTATATAGTTAAAAACTTTTTAATTATATATGCGCAATACTATAGTATTAGTAATCATTATCATGAAAACTTAAATAAATTTGTGACTAAATTATTTTTGTAGCTTTTATAATATTTTTCGATGAATATTAAATGCTTAGTTCCAGAAATAAAATAACTTTCATTGTCATAATTTTGAATTTAAAATACAATAGCTATGAGTAATATATCATTAATATATATTGGATGTAATAAGGAGAATAATGTAATCAATAGATTTAACAAACTGATTTTTGATAATTGAATACGAAACAATATAATTCAACTGAATTAAAAACCCTCACTTAATGTTTTGGTTTAAAAAATACAACAATAGCATTTTGAAATATGTTATATAAAATAAACATGTTCGAAATATAATGCTAAATGAACTTTAGTCTTCAGCCAGTTTTATCATAAAATTTAGGTACTTATATATTAACGTCACCGCTTCCAATTTTGCGCCTAGCCGAATTAAGGAATCGACGCCAAGATACCATAACAACCAAGGAATATAACTAGAAGAAATTTATTATTCATGTGTTTATTTGAAAAAAGAATTAGTCATATATAGGTGGAAAATGAGTCAATAGAACTTAAAGAAAAACCGTCAAATATTCTTTTTTCTTCTAATGTTATGGCTATGTGAACTTGCATTTATGTCAGCTAACAAATAGTCACATCTTCGATTTTGATTTTGTTAGTGTCATTTTAAAGTCTGACATTTTGGCTCGATTTCAGTGGTGTAAATCCAGTTTGGCGCAAAAGTGGCCGTGTTGATGCTAATATGTAAATACCAAAATTAAAAACAACAATAAAAAAGCATAAACTTTTTTTATTATATTTTTTTAGGAAAATAATATTCATTGCTTTAGCAAGTTGTTATCATTATTATACACCAAGATCTTATTGATTAACACTTAAACTTTTAAACTTAAATAAAACAATGTGCAACAATAATTTGATAAACAAGATAAACTATTTATATTAATATTAATTCATAATTACAATAATAAAATTAATTTTATTGTACTTAATCAAAAGAGCATTGCTTCGGTATGAAAAAAGGTATGAACATGGGATAAATTATATACATAAACTATCATATTATACCGTGATGAACACACACAATTAATAATTCAAATTAATTTAAAACTGTATAAAATTGCTACAAAATAATGCTTTATAATTATTTCGAAGGATTTAAAACAATGAAAATGTTAATAAGGTCTTACATTACTTTAAACTAATAAAATATAACAGAAAATAACAGAATAATGTTTGAAATTCCTTTACGTGTTGTTTTTTCAGAAGAAATTAAGAATTATTTTGTTTTAAACGTAGAATAAAAGGCCAAAAAATTAATATTAATTTTCTTCTTAACGTGTCTCTATTTAACATCTTCAAAATCCCCCCTGCATTTTCCTAATAGTCCTTTCTTCTTTCCTTCTTATCGAGATGAAAATTCGATTTTTATGTCTCTCCTATTTTTTTCTTCTCACTTCAGCCACCAAATGTCTCTTGACCGGCGGTCATTCTTTTTCCATATTCTCTTACCTATCCACTTTGACCAACACCCGCGGCCAGAGAAGAGAACAGATAAAAAAGCAGAGCATCAAAGCATTCTCTTGCGAAAAATAAACTGGATACTCGGTAGCGAAGAAATGTTGTTTGGCGGCAAGCATGTAGCCCTGGCGATAATTAGTGGGAGCCAAGAGAATAAAGTGGCGACGACGTTGCATCAGGAATAGTTGTAATAGAAAAATGGAAATACGTGATACCTTCTTGCCTATAAGAGAGTTACCAAAAATTAGCTACAGTACCGTAAAATGCTAAAAATAAATACTGGCACGTGCAGTATTTTTTCTGCCATATATTTATCTTCATACTTTATTTATTCTTACAATCCTAGGATATTAATATCATCCTTAAAATTAAAAATTTTGAAGCACGTACTGCATAGAATATAACATCTTAAAAATATTTGTAACTATAATTTATTAACATAAATAACGAAAAGGAATGTCACGAATATTTTTGAATTTTTATTAATAAGTGACATAAAATATTATTTAAAAAATAGGGGGAAACTCCAAAAAATAAGTATTTTATTAGCTATTACTAGGTTTATTTTATTTACAATGAGAAAATGTTAATTGTTTGCATGTTTTTATTTTTAACTAATTCCAGCAATTACTTATATCTTATTAACACCTCTTATAAGACAGAATATGCTGAAATATTATTAATAATTTTATGCTCTGAAATATTAAAAGTAGCATGTAATTAAATTAATATTTTCGAATTAATATATTTATTACAAAAATTTTAAATCCTACAATAGGATAAAGTTATTAATAACTTAGTTTTTGAGCTGCTATTGATAAAATAATTAAAAAATAACTAATTAATCATAAATAAATCTTTTCAGTAGTGTGACTTCTTAAGAAGTTTATAAATAGATATACCAATCATGTATTAAAGGTAAAAGCTTACTGACGGGTAACCCTTGATTTTGTTGGCGATTTTTTGACGCAAGATAGCCTCTAAAATGTGAATAACAAAATAGCAACCATAAAACGCTGAAAATACAAGAATTATCAAAAATTAAATTTTATTTCCAATATTTTTTACCAGCAAACAATTACGCTGTTCTACGCAGAATCCGTATAAACTTCTTCTAAAATAAATATATTTCATGTGATTTCAATTTTTTATTCTTTTTTTCTTTTAATTATTCGAATTTTATAAATAATGAGGATCAATTATATTTGAAAGGAACAATTGAATTTTAGATATTAATTAAAGATAAAATTATAAAATTTTAAACTCGGTGAGAAAGCAATTAGCACAAGAACATATTAACAACTAATTATATTTTTAAGATTATTTCTGAAAAAGCTAAAATTGATCCGAGGAATATAATTCAATGCATGAATTTATAAATACCTCAAAAATAAAATAATTTTAATAATATATATTGTTTTCCAAAACGTGAAGCGTGGTGTATATTTAAGTAGTAATTCATTGGCATAAATAAAACATAAACTTAAGTTAAACTGGGCTATTGTAATGCTTTTTTCTTGTAAGGCCTTGATTAGCACAAGCTAAAACTTATTTCTGTAGAGCTTATTTCTGTCAACCGAAGCTGTTACGTATAGACACCATCTCTTAATTTTGAACTACAACCAAATGACGAGGTTGACTTCTGAGCTGGTAATCCTCTGAATCAGTTCAGAAAAATTCTAATACACACCAAAGAAATGTCGAGTATTTTAAAATAATATATAGAGTTGTGAAGCTAGGGGTGATGCGCGGGTGATCAAACCAATTGCAAAAGGTTTGATCACCCGCGCAGATTTTGCAATGGAGCTCCTGTTATTCAAGAATCATCAAGAATAACACATTTTCTGCTTTTCTTTTTTGTAATAATTTTGATTCAAGAAAAAATATCAAGTAACGCGGTAAAAGCTAATTAATCAATGAAATTATCAGCAAACGATAAATTTAAGAAATAAGGGATGAGGGAAATATTTATTATAAGATAAAATATGCAAATTTGTAGATTTCCTTACTCATAAAACATAAAAAAATATCTTCTGATCTATTTTTTATTTGAAGCCTTGATGTCAGTCTTATTGTACAGAAGTGAATTTAATTTTTAAGAATCTATCAGAAATAATTTATTTAAAATATATTCAAATCTTACTATTTTTAAATATGAAATTAATTATTTAAATTCAACACATCACTATTCTTTTGTTTAGCTAATAAAATTTCAATGGCAACGTTTATTTAATAAATAAGAATTCTGTCAGCATGTTTTCCAAAGCATTGCATTTTTCTGGCAACACATTTCCAAACACTTTCGAAAATTTTTCATAATTTCTTTTTTTTCTTAATTATTATTTCCTTTTGTTAAAATTTTTTTCCGTTTTGGAATGTAAACTGAACAGAAAAATAAAACTTGAATTCGCAAAACTAATAAAATGTTCTGTCAAACAAATGTACTAATTAAATTTCCGAAATTCGATCAACCAAATACGAGGAATTATCAATCTATAGAAGGAAAAGCTGGTTTCCACCTCCTTTTATACCAACAACAATTTTCAAATAAAAAAATGGCTGAAAAGAAGTAATTTTTCCACAAAGAATTTTTTTTTCCTTTTCTCATCTAAAACTATCCCTTTCTACGGTTTTTAATTTAATTCCCCTTCCTTTTTTTCCATTTATTAGTTTGTCAGCTTTTCTTGACAAAATAGTTCAATTTTTTTTTGTTTTCTTCTCTAAAAAATGATTCCCTTCTTAAGCAAGATTTAAAAAAAATCTCTTTCTTTGATCTTGATAATACTCAAATGAATTTTGGCGATAATTAAATTTATTTACAAAAAAATCAGGGAAAGTTAAAGTGTGGGTACTAATGAAAATGATTTTTTCTCAAAACACATCATGCATTTTGATTTAAATTTTGTTTTATTTCTGATTTCCTGTGGGCTTAATTTATAGCTTAATTATAATATGATAGGTTTTGATGTTTTACTTATATTGAATTAAATTTGTTTTCAAAACAAACAAACTTAAAATTCATTTCATAATAAAACAAATTCAAAAAATTACAAGAGATTAAATGTTAATAAAAAAATAGTTAATTTCACGCCTAAAAGAATGTGTATGGTTTAACTCTAAAATCGTTTGTTCATAAGGTATCTGTAAGCAGATTACAATTATCCTTATTTTATTATATTTTCTATAATAATTTTTAAGCATTAATTGTTTTCTTAATGTATGGTTTATAATATTTGGAAATTTCGCTATGGCGAACAAATATGCTTTTAGAGTGAAAACTTACCAACAAAACTGCCAAATTTTCTATAAAATGATTTGTAAACATTTTTTATAGAAATAATTTTGCATGATAAAAATTTAATTGGAAATAAACGGATTATTTTTGTAAGACAAAAATTTTGTTTTATGAAACATGTCTTTAATTTTAAAATTTATATTTAAATGCATTAAGGTTTGAAATTTCTTTCCAAAAATCTGTGCAAATGTTTTTAAAATAAATAAAATAGCAATAAAATGGAATATTTTGAAAATTACTTCCAATAACTTTTTTCACATTTATTTTAACGTAAACAATATTTACCATGAAAGAAAAATTTAAAACCGAAATTCTTACATTTCCCATGATATTTGTAATTTGATAATTTAATAAAGAAAATTCAAGTTAAAAATTTTCTTTTTATTTGCATGATAAGTTTTGTTTCCTTTATCGTACATTATTTTAGTAACAAATATATATGTGTGTATGAAACATTTTGTAAGCTGAAACTTTAAAGTATTTTGATTAATAGCTGCCAATGCATAAGATCTTGTATAAAAGTTTATGTATTTATTGAAATCATGTGATCTTAACCATTTTGAAATACTTAAGGAATTAAAAGAAATAAAATCAATATTTTAAATTATATTCAGTATATTTATGTGTGCATGAACTTCCTATTCCAATAAAATAAAATATAAAAGTTATGTTTAAGCTTTTTGCTACAAAGAAACTACGTAAAATAAAAAGCTCCACTTCAAACCACATGGATGACAAAACTTATGATTTCTTTCTTTTTATCAATAAATTTCAGCTGTCGGAATTATTTTATTATTAACTGATTGAAAATACAAATGAAAGAAACAAACAGCTTTTAAACTTGTAAAAGCAATAGCGATTTCTAAAAATTATCTTGGTTAATTCAATTTGGTACAAGTTCAGTATCCCCATACAGATGATTTCTCGCCAAATCTGGAAACCGTTGTTTTCGTTGTAGTGTTGCCGATTTCGGTTTTTGTTTTTATAGTAGTGTTGCCAAATTTAGTTTTTGTTACTTTTTTTGGTTTTTCGTGGCCAAATTCCGTTTTTTTTTTTTCGTGTTTGAAATAATTTGTACGTTATATATGTGCTTTTTTTAGTGGCAATAGCTTTTTTAGTTTCACTTCAAGAACTTTCGAGAACTTTCTTTGCTATTTGTTCTACGTTTTAATTGATAGTCATTTTAATTTCGTTGGCTGTTGTTGCTGGAATCAGTGGATTTCCCGCAGTTGTGTTTCGTTGTCACCAGTGTCCAAACATCATAAATTTTTCTTTTTTACTATTTCTTTTTCATTATTTACTTTCATTTGGTTTATTTATAATATATATTATTTTATTAAAGGATTATTTAAAATCGTTTAATATTCTTTTTTCCTTATTTCGTTTTCTTAATTTATTATCATGTTTTTATAGTTTTAATTACTTTATTTATTGTTTTAATTAAAATGAAAAATATCAAGAAATTCTTTTAGCAAAATTTAAAGATAATAATGATGGATTTTTTACTTTTTCCAGCTCTAGACCAACAGCTGGAAAACCCGAAATTGTTCATAGAATTTTTTTAGTTCAAATTGCTCGGGATCCAAATTATTAATTAATTTATGATTGGCAAATATGAATTAATTTTTTAACGGAAATTGGATTTGGAGAAGGTGTAATTTTATTTAAATTCTATTGCTTACATGTATTTTTTTATTGTATTCTTGTTTCATTTTTATTTACTTAAAAAGTGTATAGATTTAAAAAATATTTTATTCATGTTTATTTTTTAATTTTAAAAAATATATATATTTAGAAAAATATTTTTTGCGTGCTTATTTTTGTAAAATTAGATAGTTATTTATACTGAAATGTGACACCGGTGACAAACGAATAAAATGTCGAAATAAATATACCAATCGGCATGTCAGCTTAACTTCATATCTAGTAAGTCCATTATTTATATTTAATTCTCTTTTTAAATTTTCTGAAATGCTAATTTTTCGATCGAATTAAGGGAAAATTTCTCGTGTAAATGAACGCGCGCCTAGCTTGGCGACAAAAAAATTCGCCGCTTTCGCCAAGTGTATGGGGATACTGAACTTGGTCCTTCAATTTAAGTTAACAGCAAATTTCTCTCAAATTTTTGATATAGACTGTATACAAAATATAATTAAATTAAAAGTGTAACACTCTCTGGTTTGATGAAACAAATTTTGCAACCGACAGCTATTAAAATCCAATAGACTGCGCGAAAGATTGAATGGGTATATTTGTTGCACTGTCTATTTTAACTTACCAATAGATCTACTGTGCATCTAATGTGTAATTAGTAAGTAGGCCACGCTTCCACAGACGATCTAGAAGGCTCCACAGACAAATCAGAAAACTATTCTTAAAGTTAACTTTCTTCCACAATTAATAATGGTGTATAAAATATTTTTATGAGCTTAATGAAATTTATGAACTATATGTTCCGAATTGTTTGGACTTTTTGAACAATATGAGCCCGCTTTAGAACTTTAAAAACTTTTTGAATCCTATTCCCTTTTAGTACCTTAGAAACCTTTTAAATAATTTTTTTGAACCTAAAATGCTTTTAAAAGCTAAGGTGCTTATTAAACTTGTATAAGCTGCCTGCCTGTATAGTTATCAACTTTCGTATCATGCCATTTTTTTTCCTTTTCATAATTAAGTGTTCATACTATTTATAATATTGCTTTCAATGTATATAATGTTTTTAATGCCATCATTACCCTAGAAATTGTTAACTGTCTTTTCATTGAATGTAAATTGTTTCTCCATTGTTTGTTGTATGTGTCATCATGTTATATTTTATATTTAACTGAGAGAAAATATTTAATGCTATTGCCTGAACTTCAACAGGGCTTAAAGCCCTTTAAAATGTTTTGTAACTTCTTGCTACCAATTTAGTAAGCACAGTTTCTTTGCCTTGTTAAGTGCCACGATGGTGGCGCCCTCACGGACCTCGTAGAGGTGTGGAGCATATTAGGTGTTGGGGAGACGGCACCCGTTGACCTTGAGGTACAGTCCGGGGTCTCCCCACACAGTTATGTATGTATGTATGTATGCCTGGGAATGAAGTAGCTGACGACCTTGCAAAGGCTGCCGCCAGTAATCCTTTGAACACGGAAGATCGCATGGCACTAATGTACTATGTATGTATGTATGTGCATCTAATGAGTCTGAAAACCCTATAGAACACTAGTAAAATATGTAGCAGACCAAGAATATAAAACTGTGACTTTTATGCTACTTTGCTTTTCGGTCAAACTTATTTTACAGCCCAAGGTTAGAAAAGCTGAATACACACACTATGTGCCGAATACATGCGTTATACCATCTATTTGAACTTGTTTTGATTGTCATCAATCCTCCATAAAACATCGTAGATTGCATAGAAAAATTTCACAGGTGGTCTCCCGTGAACAGAGATCTTCGAAATGTAAATACTTGAGTACCATCCCAGCCTCAGTTGAACGACGGGACGCTTCTGCATGAACGTCTGTCATTGTGGATTTCTGTAAAGTTTTCCAAGTTTTCTCCTTTGTGACACTTGAATATGACTGACTATTTATGAGAACTCCCTCCGGAAGACAATTTTTACGGGGTCGGTGATGGAATGCTTCGATATTTTGATTTTATTTGCAACCAGTGGCTCGCAAAATTTCATAAGATTAAAGTTTCTCTACCAACTATATTCGCATTGTATTAATATTCGCATAAAAAATTTCGCATTGGTTCTAAGGATATTTAAGATAATATCTGTTACCATGGCTGTAATAGTCTGGAGAAAATTTCCTCTCCCTCCAGATCAATGGCGAAATTGAGAGAGTGAATTCTCTGGTGGTGCCCTCTACCAGAGGAGTCTTAAAACAAAGTCGTATATTCACCTTCATGGAGCTCTGATTAAACGAAAGACGCACCCTTCTGACTTAAATTCGCATAACCGTCTCCAGAGCTAGTTGGGCTTGTTTAAGTGTCATAAGTAACACCAATATATAATACCTCTATTTCTATTATTTATTTGAAATTAAAGATAATTTTTCAAATTCGAAAACAAAAATTAACTAAATTAGTGGTTTTAGAACAATTCCGTATAATAATACATATTACCGCTAAAAATATTGTACAAGTTAAGGACTTATTTAAAATAACAAAAAGTTAAAAGTAAATGTACTATATTTTAGCTTTATCTAAAAATTTTAATTAAAAATGTCTTGAAGGATTTATAATTGCATTAAAAGTTTATTCAGAATTTAACACTAATTTTTTGAACATGAAAAGGTTTATTTCCACTGTAAAAATAATGATTTAGAAATAAACTTCAAATACTTTATTTTAAATGATTTATTCTGAGTTATGTGCAAGACAATTTTAAAAAGTTTCACAGTTTTGAAAATGTTCTAAAATTACGTTAACTACAATTACAATTCTAATGTCAGCGTGCCTGACTACGGATAAGGAGGTCCTGGGTTCGAATCCCGGTTCGGGCATGGATGTACTTTCTCTCTGTATCTATCCTGTCTTTGTCCTTTCCTTGTATGAATGAGGTGTGAATGGTTGCCTACCCTATAAACGGGTAACTATGGCGTGTGTGTAGAGCAAAGTCGTACTTTCACCTTCATGATGCTCTGATTAAAACGAAAGACGCTCCCAATTGACTTAATTCGCATAGCATAGCGAGCTTGGCTTGTCCAAGTGTCATTAGTAAACAACAACAACAAGCAATTCTAAAGATTTGATAAATTTTATTATAACATATTGACACTGCTTTAAAAAATTCGTTTACTAAATATGTCAGCTAAGTATCGTAATAATAAATTCTTCCTTTTAATATTTTGCAACACCCAAAAATAATTTGGGAAAATATTTTGTATATTCAAAACTGTTATAATTTCTAAATTATTTTTTCTAAAGTAATCATTTTGTTAATTATTTGTAAATTATTCATTTGCTCTAAAATATTATTATTTTTTCTAAATTATTCATTTTTGAATTTTTCATGTTGGGAAAAATGATGTGATTGGATGTTCTTAACTATTACAGAATTCTAGATTAAATTCAAACAAGAAACTTATTCGAATGGTTGTTTCTTGTTAGAAGGGGGAGTTAATCTCTCGCCAAGGGAGTCGCCAAATAAAATGCTTCTGAATGCAAATGTTCTCTACTGAAGCAGCATGTGTCCCTCCTTCATTGTATTAGCATTTAGATACTCTCGGGCTCAGATTCAGGGTACGATAGACGAAATTGAAAGATAAGTCACAGTTGCAGTTACTTTCCTTTGGGATTTACCAATGGTTGAAACAGACAGGAAATTATCGAATTGGCGTCTAAATGAGAAGATCTGTAATTGAAAGCGTCTAGACCGACCATAACTTATTCATTGGATCTATCAAAGAAAAGAAACATTCTAACACTTACAAGGTAACAAGGCATTCTATGAATGTATACAGTATTTGTGTACCAACTTCATCAATAATATCCTATTTCACGTTGAATTGAAGAAGACAGTACGAAACGGAATATAGTTAATATTAATATGTTACCCTCTGGCTAATTTAAGATATAGGCTATGCTTTATTTCCAAATTTAGATTGCTACGTTTCTAATTAATTTAAATCGTAATCGGTGATGATTTGAATGCGGAGTAAAATCGCTTATACCTGTATCTAACTAATTTGAATGACGTCACACTGTTCAGAATTCTGATTTGAAGAAAGGTGGCACTTTGACACGGTTAAAAATTATCTTCTCCATTTAACCGGGGGAGGAGAGGGTTGAGAAAAAATGTTCACATCAT
>CM075857.1:16023067-16055024 GCA_037975125.1 Latrodectus hesperus | reverse complement strand
TTTTTTCAATAAATATTGTGCTTTTTTTATTTTGTATAACTAAAAGTTTGTTTTTAATTTCTGAATTATCATCATCTGCTTTAATATCCATACACAAAATAAATGTCAGTATCCCTTCTTAAGTGCATTAAATTTGCTACATAGTATATGGGTGATAAATGATGATCTGTATATTTTAGCACTGTATGAAGAATATATACATACTATCCACCTTAACACGAGTGAAATATATGAATGCAATTTATTTAAATGAAGTAAGCAATTTATTTAACTTGTAGCAGAAACCTATCTTTATGAAATCAGGAAAAATATATCGAAAGCTGGGGGAATGACTGGAAGAAGTAAAAAGACTTCACACACATATCAGGTGGAAAGGTGTTACTATTAAACTATGCAGATACTAATATCTTAAAGCGATAAAATAAGCTCTAAAGATATCGCATCTCTAAAATATTAATAAGTGGTGGTGATAAAGAAAGAAAAAAAAACCCTGTGAGAAAATGGAGATAAGTAGCATAAATAGATGGAAGATATCTTAGCGGACCTAGACCAAGAAAAGAGCAAGAATTAGAGTGAAGTTGTCTTGAGGATCAAGTTTGATCAAGAGAGTTAATTCTTTTGACTTCTTGTTTCACAAGATACTGTCATTTTATGACTACAATATCATTTAAATAATACTTACGCATATATATATATATATATATATATATATATATATATATATATATATATATATATATATATATATATATATATATATATATATATATATATATATATATATATATATATATATATATATATATATATATATATATGTATATGTATTAATAGTATATATATATATATATATATATATATATATATATATACATATATATATATATATATATATATATATATATATATATATATATATATATATATATATATATATATATATATATATATATATATATATATATATATATATATATAAATATATATATATATCAAATACTATCAAATGTGTTTACTTTGGAGCCATGATAAAAACTGTTTGAAATTAATTGGATTGCAGCAAAATGACTTTTTTTATATTAGCTGTTAATGAGAAACAATACATTATTCAGAAATACAATAAAAACTCAATCATTTTATCCTCCAAAAAGTTTCAGTTCATAATAACAAATCAAATATTTGTTCGCCAAGCTACCCATTTAAAAAGCAAAACAGGCGATAGTTTTTTTTAAGCTTTAGAAATAAATTTTAATAAACAGGAACATGTTTTACAAAACACTAAGTATATTTGTTTGAACTGTATTCCTATTTTAAAATTACCGATATCCTGAATTTTTTTCTTTCTTTCTTTTGGGATACCAAAATTGAAATTTTGAGTGCATATTAAAAATATTTAATTTAATAAGGAATATTGCGTGAGCATTTTTAAAGTAAGCTCTTGTGTTCAAGGTTCGGAGCATTATCAAATACTGTTTTTATCAAAACTGCTTAAGTAAATATTTAATTAGGGTTAAGAACAGAAATTTTAAGCAAATATTGACCTTAAAATAAAACCCATTATTTGGAGAGAAAATATATAGACACAATATAGTAGTTTAATTATTTTACATAAACTGTAAAAAAAGTATATAATGGAATATTTCATCTTAAGTATTTAAAATCTTGCAATATAAAAGATTTTTAATAGATCATTTTAAATCACTCGAGTGTATATTTAAAGTTTTAAAATTTTTACATTGATTTAATTTTTCTTTTTAATTTTTTGCTGATGTTTGAGTTTTAAAAGCTTTTTATTTTTCAGAACACAGAGTATCTAAATCAGAAGTATTATATCAGTAGAGCTACTCCTTCAAAAATTCTAAAAGCGTTCTCTGCTGTTTGCTGAAAAGTGACAGGTACTACGGTTTTCACCTTTTTCAGCACTTATAAATTCAGCGGAAGTGAAGTCACTTTATTTAATGTTTCACCCAGTGAGTGAGTCATCTTAGAACCAAGAACGGTCTTCGTAATTTAGAAGCAAGACAAAGCAGAAGACCCCAGACATGACACCCTTAGAGGTATCTTTCCACATGGATGACAGTGCCACCACGACATATTTAATGTGCCACATCCGCCTTTAGTGGATAAGACGAATCTTCAGTTGGGTCGACATTTCAATTCACTACCTTCCGATAGTGAGAAAAAATGCCCAATCAAACCAGGCCACCGCGGCCTTAAAAGCGATCTGTAATTCCTGATTGGTTAGACTGAAATAGAAGCACAACCTGAAAGCCAATAGGAGTAGACCAGGGACTTTTCTTCTTGTTGTTTATTTAATATGTTGATTATCGGATGCCAATCATTTTCTAATATATTTCATTAATCCTTTCCCATATATTTTGTAACCTAGCTCTAAATTTTACGTTTATTTATTGTAAACATAAATTTTAATATTCCTGTATAAATATTATATATATATATATATATATATATATATATATATATATATATATATATATATATATATATATATATATATATATAGCATACAAGAATCATTTTAGATGTTTGGAAACTTAATTGGCTTTTTAATGAAGGAGATTTTTAAGAAATGATATACTGTTGAATAAAAGAAAATGTTTATAAGCTTCTTTTAATTTTTTTTTTTTTGGTGAGATACAATTTGTTATTTTATGAGACTTTTATTCATAAAGATAAAGAAAATAAAGTCAAAAAATAACTATTATGTATTGTAGGAAAAAAGAAAGCTTTTGTACTATGATTTTAATAGGATGCATTTTGTAAAAAAAATCAAATACAACTAATTGACCAAGAAAATTACACTCCGAAGACAAAAAAAAACTAATCAAAAAAATTTTCACACAAGGGAAGAAAAATATTCATCACTAATTGATAAAAGCCTTAAAATCAAGGAATTTTCTAAGAAGGGAAAATATATTTTCAATATCTAATTATTAAAATAATTATACAAGCATATTTTTACTAAGGAAAATATAAAATAAACATATCATTAAAATAAGGGCAATTTTATAATAAAAGGAAGTGTTTAGCGATTTTAGACTACATGAAAATAGTACTAAAAAGAGAACAAAAATGTAAAAGTTCATTTATCACAAATTGAAAATACGAAACTTTTCAATCTAAAAAAGTTTTAAACAATCTACTCATTGCAGTCTTAAAAGATAACAAATGTGTCAATATTTCATATGAAAAGTTAAGCTATTTTGAACTTAAAGTAAGGTTAATAAAAATTCGTTGATTCCAGACTTAAAATGAAATCATAAAAAATATAAATATCTTGTGACATCTTCCCAGTATATTTCAGTCTCAATTCTAATTAGTTCCTTTGATATCTTCCATCGGTGGAAATTCCTTCTGATTCCAGCAATCAGAATGACGAGAATTGCAACTGGACATGACTGTGTTTCTGGTGGCAAAATTCCGCTTATCATTACTCTGACCTGATTTATTACCGCGTTGCTATGACAACGCTCGCACGCCACTCACACAAGAAACTGGATTACGCCAAGAGCAGCAAGACTTCGGAGAGAATGCTGTTTTTGTGCACTCCTGCCTCTAAATGACATTTCGAAGGTTAACAATCATTAAATTTGACAGGAAGAAAGACGTTGGCTTTGGCGACATTCTTTTGCCTGTAATTCCTGAACTATGTGCAGTCCCATCAAATAAAATAAACTTTAGTTTTCTAGAAATCCATTTTTACTCGCGATGTAACACCGTTACTGATTATGATAAACATTCTTTTGTCACAAATAAACTTTAAGTCTTTTGTTAAATCTTAAAACAAAGCTATATTTAAAAAAAAACTCATCTTCATTTTACATACTTCATATTGTAAACGTGGACAAAAACTTACAAAAAAATGCATGATTCCATAACATGCTGTTCAGATGATTTGGCATGTGTATTAGAATCTCAAGAACTATATTCAATTCAAGTGTAATTGCTAATACTTCTTATTTTTAATTTCTTATTTTCTTCTTATTTCACCAATTCATTAAATTATTTGTTGTTGTTATTGTTACTAACGACACTTGGACAAGCCAAGCTCGCTATGCTATGCAAATTAAGTCGATTGGGAGCGTCTTTCGTTTTAATCAGAGCACCATGAAGGTGAAAGTACGACTTTGCTCTACACACATGCCATAGGTGACCCGTTTATGGGGTAGGCAACCATTCATACCTCATTCATACAAGGAAAGGACAAAGACAGGATAGAGAGAGAGAGAAAAAGTACATCCACGCCCGAACCGGGATTCGAACCCAGGACATCCTTATCAGCAGTCAGGCACGCTGACCACTAGACAAGTTGGGCGGCATTAAATTATTTTTACACCCAAAAATCTGTGGGTTAATTTCTTCTTTTGTATATCACTACCTTTTCAATTTTTGTTTTCACAAATTTAGTTTTTATTAAATAAGTGATAAAATTTTCAATAAATTTGATATTTTGACACCACGCAGTTTAAAGTTTAACTGTCTGATCTGTTTGTTGTAAGATCATTTTTTAAAACTCATCTTGCGAATTACCTAGCGGGATTATCTCTCATTTATAGTGGGCAGTTTCAAATGTTCTAAGGGTGGAAACTGAGAAAACTCACAAGCACTCGTAGTGACAGGTGTGCAGACGTAACCTGTCAGGCATGCAGCGGTTAGAAACGGAACTTCCATCTCTGGGTGGCAATGGTCTGACAATGGATGAGAGCAGACGCAGGTTCTTTTCACTACGGAGATAACTGTTTTACCGTAAGACCATGATAAATCTTTGATATTACTTGCAAACAACTATGTTGTTGCTTATGACACTTGGACAAGCCAAGCTCGCTATGCCTTTGGCAGTGGGAATGAAGTGAATAGAGAGCGTCTTTCGTTTGGATCAGAGCACCACGAAGGTGAAAGTACGACTTTTGTTCTTTTTAAGGTGCCTCGTCATTTTGAACCACGGTCAGGTGACGAGGCCACACCTGAGCTGGCACCCTCCTCTCGCCATCCACGCCGCACCAGCGGAAGGACTTTGGACGTCACAGATTAACGTGAACACGTCCCCAACCCACGGAGCTCCAGCAACCCAGTGAAGGAGAGTACACCGTGGTCATCCTCTCAACCATTGCCCGCGGCAAATGATGCTTCACTTTGCTGAGCTTACGGGAAGCGGCGTGAAACTACTGAGCCACTGGAGCTCTCTAAGCAACTTTAAAGTGCGTGCATAAATTTTTTGTGTATGAAAAATATTTCATAGGTTTACATAGATGATTCCAAGCACTGAATATCCAACTCGATGAAAACTGTTACACGGTGTCTTTGAATAAGAAGCATTCAGTGCCTTTCGCAAGAACGCATCATAGGATCATAGGAATGCTGTATTCACGTGCTACAAGAAAGAAAACAGATAAACCACCGGAGAATCCAATCAGACAGGCGTTCATGATGAAAATAGAACATCTGTCTTTTGAATATTCAATGGCATCTGGAATCGAAATTATCATATTCTGTTCCGAAGAGCTCAGCTCGATTGCTAGGCCACGTAACTCTGATAGGCCACGTGACTCTGACTCGTGAATGCGTCTTCATACATACATACATACATACATAACTGTGTGGGGAGACCCCGGACTGTACCTTAAGGTTAACGGGTGCCGTCTCCCCAACACCTAGTATGCACCACACCTCTACGAGGTCCATGAGGGCGCCACCATCGTTGCATTTAACAAGGCAAAGAAACTGTGCTTACAAATTGTATGGCATGTTTTATTGGCGATGTGTGAAGTCGGTTAAGTAACGCATGCAAAGTTGATAAGCTATCAGACCAAATGGTTACAGGTCTGAGGCCTTGTGCATCAATGATGTTGATAGCTTCGAAAATGGATATGGCCTCTGCCTGAAAGACCGAGTTCTTATTCCTCAGCTTAATTTTGTATTATTGAAGTTGTTCGTCTTCATGGTAAATTATTAGGGCTGCACCTGTTTTATCGTCAATATGTGATCCATCCGTATAGATATTGTAAGGTGTGATTAATTTAATTTGACCCTGTGCTAGCGAGGAGGGTTTGGAGGGCAGATTGTGGGTGTGTATCCCCTTAAGTCTTATCGATGGATGGACAGAGTCCTTATGGACAGCGGTACTGTATCTTTATAGGTGAACAGTGTTTGGAATACTCGCCCAAGATCAAGTGCCTTGTAATTCTGAGCCCCCTCTGGTGACGAGGTCAGACCTGAGTTGGCAATCCACATCCACGCTACATCAGCAAAGAACTTTGAACTTCACAAATGAACGTGATCACGTCCCTAACACACGGAGAAACCCAGTGAGAGGGAATGTGGTCACCCTTTCAATGTCTGCCCGCGTCAAACGATGCTCCACGTCATTCATCCCAACGAGAAACAGCGTGAAGTCACTGAAACACTTAGTCTCTATCTTTTCACATATGAAAACCATGCTGAATCCAGGGCGACTCACTAAAAATGTGAACCCGGACAATGCAATCCCTATTTTAAAATTAGTTTTCTCACTAATTTTTACAAAATTCACATGGTTCATGGCTTCTAAGAGTTCCATACTTGTTCTCATTCTCGATAAATCTCCTCTAATTGCCCGATCTGTAGTTGAATTTCCTTCTGATTATTCTTATATCGCCAGAGATAATCTCCATGTCAGCACTTGCATCGCTTCCGACATTTACCTAGCGATGTATCGATGAATACGTGCCAAACGCAAAGTATTCCACTTCCGATTCAACCTATTTACGATTTCACTTAAGGAACAATGATCATCAAGTAATACCGCGCAATTATATGAACGAATTTCGAGCTGCAATGCAAGCGATATTTTCGCTAAAATGGTCGATCTCAATTTGCATATCATGTCAAGAGGGATTGGTAGTGTCACGTGGTATTCCGCTGAGCCCAAATTAGCATTCGAAAATCAATAACCCAGTTTTCGAACCGTTCCTTCCCCCATCGTTGCGAAATCAATATCCCACAAGGATTCCAGGAACCAAAATTAGAAAATAACCAGTTCCTCCTGGCCAGTGATTGTCCCTGGTATCGAATTTCTCAACTGTGTCTCATTGGTTGTCAGCCGAGTGTGGCATCAAAAGAACAACGATGCAATTAGTGTAAATGATTAGAGCCCAGTGGTTGCCACATTAAAGAGAGAAATCTTTTGTTTAATATTTATGTGCTCCATTTAACGCTTGGTTGGAATAAACTGGGTGTGAAAATGAACACTTATTGTTTTCGCTTTTTTTCCCCTTTTCCCATCATTTTGTTTGTACAGTCATCAGCAGCCTTTCCTCCTAACGTGAGGATAATGGCGATGATCTCACCAAAATTTCTTCGCCAATTTGTTTCACTTTTTTTTCAATTGTGTGTGTATGTTTCACACCACTTTTGAGATCGTCCGCTTTTGCACGAGAATAAAAAATGGGGAGGAGTTAATTCTTCGATGTGATTAATTTCGCATCGAACGAGCTTCAAAAAGGGAATTTTGCCAAGTGAAATAATTATACTCCTTTGTCAAAAGGATTAATTTCTATAATATTTTATCACTAGAAAAGGGACTGTGGAAAATCCATTAATTTTCACATAAATATAAAGCGTGATATGATCAAGAATTCTATTTTAAAATATTTTGGAAACAAAATCTCATTCAAAACGTTTCTTTTTAAAAATCAAAAAGGAAATTTTGTAATTTGATTAATACATTCAAATTAAACTAACTAAAAGTATGTGCTTTTCCTACCCTCTTGTCTAAAGTTTACCCATAATTAATAATGATTAACAGCGCATGAATACATGTTATGAAATGACATTATAAGTTAAAATATGGTGACTAGCAACAAAGTCATATATTTACGAAATTATATATGTATTTTGGGATTTTTACATCAAATAAAGTTAGTGTATTATGAATTCGTCCTGTAATGATTTTGTATATCATATAACTTCGCATACATGTTATATAAGGTAATTTTTAACATTTATATAAACATTTGAGGCAACTGATAAAATGATTTTCAACAACCACCTTAAAAGGTATCTAGCAATGAAATATATATTGCAATACAACTATTTCTGATGTCAAAAATTATTACTGAATATTGCGCTATGATCTGCTGCATCAAACAATTTCATGTCACGTGAGTCATGCTGGTAGCTGAAACCTTAACTCTTTGGTCATCAGTTCGACTGTTCATATATTCGATTCCATTCTCAAACATGTTATGTTTATTTTAGTCCAGAATTCACTTCAAATTTTACATTCAAAGATCGCTCGAATTCCTCTTTGAATGTAAAATTGACCATAGAGCAAAGAACAAACCAACGAACCAGTTACGACAGATGGAGAAACACAAACATTTTTTTCATCATTTCTCTTAATTTTACAACTTAAAGCCAATTGGCTAAATCTCCATCAATTACAGCCTTGTTCACACTGTGGAGGTGATAAATGCTTGAACATCCTCTATATTTACCACACATAACTATTTTCTTAATGGTTTCTTCACCAAGCTACAGAGGGTATTAACACATTTTTAGAACTATTTCGATTAAGATTTTTAAAAAAGGAAATGTTTTAGAACAAAAATTTTTGGCAACAGCTTATAATTTGAAATGTGAAATATCGTCTGCTACTTTTAAATTTATTCTCCTTTCAAAATGTCGCATGTAAACAAGCTGTGGATTGAAGGATATGTTTTTGCGCTTTCCGAAGAGAAATATTCTTTTTCCAGGATTCAAAAACGTAGTGAAATGCATGGTATTAAAATTTCTAAGTGCAAAATAAGCAACATTATTAATCGGACAGGTAAAAACCGTCAATCATTATTTCTACATGGAAAGAAGACTCCAAACGAATATCCGAAAAAAGTACGTACTGTTTCAAATGTTTCTAAAGTGAAATCCCTGGTAACAAGAGAAAATCCGCCAACACAGAAATCAATTGCAAAGTCTTTAGATACATCTGTAGCAAGAATAAATGAAAAATAATCCAAAATTTACAACTTAAAAAAGCTAAAAATCATAATGTTCACTAGCTTTTGCCGAGGCATGTGGCTCAACATAAAACATTTTGTAGAATCCTGAATGAAAACCATTTAGCAGGAGATAAAGAGAAATACATTGTGACCCTTGATGAAGCATGGGTTTACCTACATGAGTGCAACAACAAAGATCTATTTACTATAGAAATCGAGGAGAAAAAATGTACAAACCTGGTTCCGTCAATGTAAAGAAAGTTTCAGTAAGGGGCTTATGATAGTCGCAGGTTTCTCCTACAATGGGAAATTAAAAATAAAAAGAGTAGAAAAAAATGTTAAAATCAACTCATCATACTATCAGAAGAAAATTTTACATCCAATATTTACAGAATAAATTCCACTTTATCCCAATGTCTTTCAAAGAGTGAAACTTCATCAAGACAAAGCTACAAGTCGTACTTAAAAACTTTCACTGCATTCCTTGAAAAAATGAAGACTATTACGGGTATTGCATATATACCTTTTCAACATATTCCTGCAAAGTCCCCTAACGTTTCACCTATGGACTATTGTGCCTTTGGTCTGTTAAAAAGAGCTCTTTCTAAACGCAAACCCACCACGATGGATGGACTCTGGAAAGTAGTGGAAGAGGAATGGAAAGCAATATCCCTGGAAATTTTAAGAAAAGCTCTTCAATCATGGAAATCACGATGCAGACTTATAGTCCAGAAAAAAGGCTATCAGATCGAACATTTAAAAAAATAGTCTTTAAATTTTAAATGTTAATTAAACGGCCCTAAAATCGTTCTAAAAATGTGTTAATACCCTCTGTAAATGCACAATTGAGGGACAAATTAACAACAAACGTACGAACGAAAATCTGCTTTAAAACAATTGCAACAAGATGTTTGCAGAATTTGCAACAGATACGGCAAATACACGAATCTCATTGGAATGAAGTATATCTTCATTAATTAAATATTAACGTCAATTATTTATCACTATGTTGGTGTTGTCATCTTCCCAAACATCGGATAGCCAAGCCGATAGCTTAGGGCTTGTCATCGTTATTTCATACTAGAGATAGAGAGTTCGATTCCCATTTTGCATGAAAAGTTTATAATGATTCGGAAACCACTTGTAAGCTTCTGATCCTGTCGGTCCAAATATGTAAAATGTGATTATAGATTGGTCACTAACTTACGGGATCACCATGGCCTAATTCTGTGATCTCTTCTGTAATACAAGTTCCTACATTCGATCGCCACCACTATTGCTTAGCAGAAAATGGCTTCTGCATTTCAGCTGAATGGTTAGCACTTTGGTTTTCGGTTCAACAATGGGTGAATTGGATTCATGTGTTGATCTTATAGTGGTACGGAAACCACTTTAAACTCTAAGTTTTGGCATCTGTGTCTAAGTTCATACATAACATTTGGCAGCGAAGTGTTAATTTCAAATATACATATATATATATATATATATATATATATATATATATATATATATATATATATATATATATATATATATATATATATATATGATCAAACAAGGTAATACACCGAAAAAATTATTATTTAATAGTTAATAATTTTTTCATAAGATTTCATATTAAAACGTGGCTTCATAATTACTTATGATCAAATTATTGTAATTCACAAATTGTTTACTGATCACATAATTATAAAATTTAAAAATAAAATTCGAGACTTGTGTGTGAAGGTATTATTTTTAACAGTATTTACTATCAAACTATAATAGTTTGAAAATAAATTAACTGGTAATATTATTCAAAATTTATGATATTAAAGCATTACTTATGAAAATTGTTTTAATCAAATGATAATAATTTGCAAATGTTTATTTCATATCTAATACAATTTATAACATTTGATATCAAAATAATATCGTTGCTCAAATATAGATTATTTTTATTTGCTTATTTCATCCATTATTTACAATGCTGTTTTCACAAATAATTGCAATCTAACAATAAAATTAAAGTGTTACTTTCAAAAACGTTTCTTGTTCAGTGATAAGTTAAATTTTCAATTATCATTCATAATTTTATTTAAATGTCACTTTAAGAAATGCGGTAATAATTCTCTCATACGGTTATAATTGGAAATAAATTATGGTTTGTTTCATACCTAATATTAATTTCATACATAACATTGTTTTCGAAAATACATTATATTTCAAAGTGAGTATTATTTTTGAAAATATCGATATTTATAATCAAATAACAATGCTTTAAGTTAAAGTTATTATTCAAGAACTAATACTACTGTCTTTAACAATTATTACTTGAATTTTATTCTCAAAAATTAATTATACTCAATTGATAATTTTTCAAAAAGTTGCTGTTATTACTAATGACACTTGGACAAGCTAAGATCGCTATGCCTTGGCTATGCGAATTTAAGACAATTGGGAGCGTCTTTCGTTTTAATCAGAGCACCATGAAGGTGAAAGTACGACTTTGCTCTACACACATGCCATAGGGACCCGTTTATAGGGTAGGCAACCATTCACATCTCATTCATACAAGGAAAGGACAAAGACAGGGTAGATAGAGAGAGAAAGTACATCCATGCCCGAACCGGGATTCGAACCCAGGACCTCTGCTGGCTGATTACTAGACACGTTGGGTGGCTCAAAAAGTAATTACTCAATAGGTAATATCAGTTTTATATTTAATATTCATTAGTAATTTTATAAAATCTTCATAGGAAACGATAATAATTTAAATAAAGTTATTCAAAAGTTAATATCACTTATATAGCATCAGTTATTAAAAAGATATTTTCAAAACTACTTATAACCATAATAATGCATTAATATTCAGTCATTTATCTTCCAATTTATGTTATTGCTAATGTCCATCTGATGCATGGCATTTGAGTGTTGTTTTGCTGCCCTCTGCAGTAGGGATGAGTGGCAGTAATCTGGAAGCTCATTTTGAACGGCATCACCTCACTTTCTCTCCGAATTAGAAGTGTCTAGGAAACCCAAGAACATTTATCAATCCCTGGCTGTCCGGGAGGAAATTCTATCCGGAATCCTGCGTCACTCAAAACATCTAAACAAAGTCATCTGCTCAAAGTTCCACCGGAGTCCCGAGAGGCTGCCGGATAGGCGGTCACGCCCGGATGCCCTAATTGGGAAGAGGTCAGGAAGTTTGGAATGTCTCGGCAGGTTTCTATGGGAGATGGCTGGACTTTTACGAGTGGAATTCTGCAGGAATTAAGGGCAGGGGATTGGCGAGAAAATCCACCCCCTAATGTGCCAATATTTCGGAAATCTCCCAAAACGTTACACCAGGCCGTAGGGGGGTAAGCTGGAATCTTTCCCAGTCCCCCCCCCACACTACACTGATTGAAGGAGACAGCCAATTTGGGAAGAGGGAATTAACAAGAGATTCTTCTCCGATATTATCTGTCAGGGTGGGTGTTGTCCGGCAACCGGACACACTCGGTGACAGGTGATACATTCCGTATTAAGTTGTAACTCGGGTGTGATTGATTTTTCTTTCTATTACATAACAAAGAAACTATCATGTGTTTTTCTTATCTTAAAGGGATTCCAAGTGACTTAAGAATTTTTACCACTGGGTCTTCTAATTATTCAAAAGTCCTTCAAAATCAAAATAAGTGAAAATTAAAATATTTCTAATTACAAGAAAATAAAATTTAAAAAAATACATTTTTATTATAGAACACACCACGGCTCAATGATATGACAACCCTCTTCAGAACAAAAGGTCATGAGTTCACTAGACACTATTGAATAAAAGAAGATAAATGATGCACATTTCAACGTGCACATCTGCCAGGGTGTGTGCTCGGTAGTTTTCAAGGACTCTTTCCTTGAGACGAGTGAAGAATATAGTCTGCTGTATACGGAAATCCCTGGAATCTCTTTGAAGTCCAGTTACCCAGTGGGCCCTCAAAGGGCTCATACAGTTAGGCTGTCTACCGAAGGGTGCCAACACATTCTGATTAGTAAAAATGATTCAACTTTTCTTGAATTTATCTTTATAATTATATTTATTTCTTGTATGTTTCCATCTTCTTTTTATATATCGCCATTTCCCCGGTTTAATTTAAATTCCTTTTTTCCCTCAAAAAGACCATTCAGAAAAGGACCTACAATTTTTTAGGAAATCAGAACCACGACAAATATCTACTGATCTGACGTGGGAAACAAACCCACGAACTGCCTAACTCCAAACATTTAAGCTGTGGATTCGGATTTTGTTCCCTTTTATTCAATTAGATTATTGAGAGATGTTTCTGACATTCGATTTCTGTCAATCAAAACTACCAGAAATAAGCAACGCTTCTTAACTTCTCACCAAGTGACGAGATCAAATTATAAGTCGTATGCCTTTTTACCACACCCCACTACAGCAACATGTTGGTTCCTATGATATACTTAATATACATGAATTCTCTCATTATATTACTGTAGTTTGTTGGGTCATATATTGAACCCACAACCCTCAGAATGTTAGAATGTCTCTTCCTAATAGTTCTCTCTAAGAAGTTCCATAGGTTTGTCTATTATATTACTTTTAAAGTGCCCAACTTGTCTAGTGGTCTGCGTGTCTGACTGCGGATAAGGAGGTACTGAGTTCGAGTACCGGTTCGGGCATGGATGTACTTTATCTCTCTATCTATCCTGTCTTTCTCCTTTCCTTGTATGAATGAGGTATGAATGTTGCCTACCCTATAAACGGGTACCTATGGCATGTGTGAAGAGCAAAGTCGTACTTTCACCTTCATGGTGCTCTGATTAAAACGAAAGACGCTCCTATTTGACTTAAATTCGCATAGCCAAGGCATTGCGAGCTTGGCTTGTACAAGTGTCATTGGTAACAACAACAACTTTTATAGTTGTGTTTTTTCTGTTCTGTGTTTTTTCATATTTGCAAGACTCCGTAAATAGACAAATCGTAATTTTTGATCATCATAAAATGACGAGATCGACCTTTGGAGCTGGGACATTCCTTTTCAAAACTCTACCTTATATTGGAAAAGGAAAATTATTCAAGTTTAAGAAATGCGTTAGGTCTACCGATACAATGCTCTTCATCGGAACCAAACGTCGAACCCTCAACCTTTTCAGCAGCTCTATATCCTACATACTCTGTAAATTTAATAACTAAGTTTTCATTTCTTTTGTGGAAAAAATAGATTTATGATTATGAAACAAGGCAAGAGTTTATCTAGGCACTCTTCACAATGATTGTGAGAGAGCAAAAGAAAAATCAGATGCAAGGCTCAGATGTTGACTTCGTCACTTGATCGGGGTTCAAAATAGCGACGTGGTCAACGGTGATTAGTGGCTTTTCCGTTGCCAAACTCTTTCTGAAAACGTCTTGCAAAAGAGTAATCAGATACAAGATAAAATACGGATGTTTATATATAATTCCTATATATATATATATATATATATATATATATATATATATATAATATATATATATATATATATATATATATATATATATATATATATATATATATATATATATATATATATATGTATATATATAAATATAAATAAATTATTTGTCTATTAATGTGATGTTAAATTTTGTAACCTGCTGTAATTCACTTAGTTCACAACATTCCAATTTTTAGTTTACTTTTGTTTTAAATAAAAAAAAAGTTACAAAAAATGATGATGATTACATTCACGATAAAGAATATCTGTTTAAGGAATCGATATCATCTTGATTTATAAATATAATTAATAGAATTAATTTATTCATCAATTTTTGTTTTAATAAATTTTATGATAAAATCCTGATATCAATCAATATTAATTATTTTTATCTGATACTATTTTCTTTTTAATAGTAAACCTTTTTTTCAGATTCTGCATTAAACTATTCTATATAAAATGCTTGCCTAAATCATTATGAATAAAAAAAATCTTTTTCTGCAGTTGCTTTCTTTTTTATGAATGTTGTATAATCATCACTATTTCCGAAAAATGAAAGAGAATTACATCATCAAATTTATTAATTTATTGAAGTAAGAAAAATCAATATTTCAAAAAAACTGATTGCAGATATAAAGAAATTCTTTTCATAGTAAGTATTTAATATTTATGTGTTAATTATCATTTTATTAATCAAGCAATGAATTAATATTTTAAATAACTATTAATTTATTGCTTACTAACGATAGTTATTTTGTTAAATATCAATTTAATTAATAAAATATTAATTTATATATTTTCATTAAATAAATTCAAATAATTTCATTAATGTTGCTCTGTTTTCTTGTAAACTTTTTTAATTTAAAAAGAATTTGTAAAATAATTCTAAAAGTTTTATAAATGTATTTCCTAACAGAAAATTGATTGAGAGTGAATGTATTTTTGAAACAATTTTAGAAAATGTCACATGTTAAATGAATGACCAGGGAAAAATCTCATTGAGATTCAGAAGTAACATTTTCTGCCTTCCAAAGAACAAAGAGCTTTAGATTGAAAAAATGCCTATTTTAGGACAAGTACTCAAATAATGCCCGTATCGTTCTTTAAAGGAATAGATAAAATGATGTACTACTCTAAAACGTATTTTGCAACCAATGATGCTTTTTCCTTCTTAATGATGTTCTGGTTTCTTATCAAAATTTCATTACCTGAATACCTTGATAATTATTTGTAAAAGCAATATTATCAAATGTTTCCTAACTTAAATTGGAGAATATTTTAAAAAATATTTAAATGCGTATAATCTAGAGTAATAATCACTTTGCACCCTCAAAACTTAAGCAAGGTTATATTTTGATATTATATGAAAGAAAATATTTTTTGAGTTAATTTTAAAATATACTTAAAAATCTCAGTTTTAGAAACTTTTTAGACATAATTCTTTTTGTGTTGATTGCTGAAGGGTTCATGCTCTGATTATCAGTTCAACAGTTCATGAACTCAATTTCCCTCTTCAGCTTGAATGCTTCCAGTGATTTGAACTCCTATTTAAACTGTTGTTGTTGTTTACTTATGACACTTGGATAAGCCAAGCTAGCTATGTTATGCGAGCTAAGTCAATAGGGAGCGTCTTTCGTTTTAATCAGAGCAAAATGAAGGTGGAAGTACGACTTCGCTCTACACGCATGCCATAGGGACCCGTTTATAGGGTAGGCAACCATTCATAACCTCATTCATACAAGGAAAGGACAAAGGCAGGATAGATAGAGAGAGAAAGTACATCCATGCCCAAACCGGGATTCGAACCCAAGACCTTCTTATCCGTAGTCAGGCACGCTGACCACTGGACAAGTTGGTCGGCTATTTAAAATGTGATAGGTGAAGTCTGTATAAAGAGTTTGGATTTGATTTGCCACTGTGCAATCAATTTTGCACATAAAAACTAATTAAACCTGTAGCTATATTTTAAAATTAATTCCGAGTCATTACAATTATCCAAGCTTGAGGTAAAAATCAAACCTACGAACTGTTAAACCAGAGGAGAGATGGCTAATCATTCAAATACTATCTTGGCTCTTTTAAATGGAACTTATAATTTAAAAAAAAATTCAAAAACATTATTAACATTCATGCTTGGTGTAGGCATCCAACTCATAAACTATTAAAAAGTTCTTTTTCCAACGGCGGGCACTTGATGGTTGAACCCTAAGCCTATGAAAGATTTTAAATTTTGTAAACTAATGAAGAAGAATTTGGACGCCTATGGTTTAAGTAGTTACTTCGTTGTAATTCTTACCGTACATGGTCTTGCTGTGTGGCCTTATGTAAATTAAAAAGATCCAATGTCATTTTGCAGGTACAGGGTGATCATAATTAAACTGCAAATTTAAAAACGCTGTAAAAAAAAGAACCACTGGTCAGAAAGACCTGAAATTTCACCAGAATGTACTTCAAGCAGGGGGATTTTGTTTGGCGTGTGAAAAAAATTAGGAAAAAAGTGGCTAATAGATGGCGCTGCACAGGCGGCTGTAGGTTAATTACATGAATTCTGACATGAACGATAATCAATTGTGGCTGTAAGCTGAACGTTAAACCAGTTGTGCTATAGTAAGTCAGGCAGATGTTGTGGCACTCTTGGTGTAAAGCCTATTCAGAGCGACAAGGTGGTGCCACATCGAATAGGAAAAAATCGGTTTTTAATTGCCCTGCGGCCAAAACCGTAGAAAAAGCCAACAATAATTCGGTTTTTAACTGGTCCTTAGTCTTCTTCAAGAATTTTTCAATATGGTGTCCACCATTTTCTATTAGGAGGTGTAAGCGTAAAACGCTATTTTCCACAGCAGCTTGGAGTGTATCAGTGCTGATGTTAACGTGCTGAGTAATGCGGCATTTCAAATCCGCTAAGGTGTCTAGTAGAGCACTGTACACAAATTTTTCAGAAATCTCCAGAGCCCAAAGTTGCAGGGAGTGATGTCCGGTGATCGTGGTGGCCAGGGAGTTGGAAAACGTCAGCTGATAATACGGTCATTTCCGAAATCGCGTTGCATCACCATCGACAATAAACGAGAATTCAAGCTACTCAGCATTTTATACAAGACGTTAATTTGCATATAACCACCTGTGCAGCGCCATCTATAGGCAACTTTTTTTCCTAATGTTTTTCCCTACGACAAACAAAATCCCCCTGCTTGAAGTACATTCTGGTGAAATTTCAGGTCTTTCTGACCAGTGGTTCTTTTTTTACAGTGTTTTTAAATTTGCAGTTTAATTATGATCACCCTGTATATTGTTGACTTCTGCATACAGATTATCGAGTTCTGATTTCTTCCTTTTAATAATTGCATATGCGCTCAACTTTTGAAATATACTCTCAGAAGTCTAACCGGTGGATATTAAATTCTTTAATTAATTAGGCTGTCCATTACATTGTAACACTTCATACGTTGAAATATTATTGAGTATTCTTTGAAATATATGAGGTTATATATATATATATATATATATATATATATATATATATATATATATATATATATATATATATATATATATATATATATATATATATATATATATATATATATATATATATATATATATATATATATATATATATATATATATAAATATATATATATATATATATATATATCATCAGGATTTTTGGTTAAGAATGCTATGTATTTTGAAAAAGAAACTAAGATGACATTTGTTCACTTTATCCTTCGATTACTCCTTTTATTATTAGGCTGGATTTAAGTTTTGAAGTACATCTTCTTCTCTCAAATGTAATAATTATTTGGAAAAAATGGAAACAAAAACTGCTTCTTATAAAAATATTTCAAAAGGAAGGAACGCAATGTTTCTCTTTAAATGTGCACATATTGTTTTAGTCTTTATGCCCGTGTCTGACATAAGGAAGCTTTAGGTGAAATAAAATAAGTTAGAAATTAAATACTCTATGACATGGTGAAATATTTTTTTCCAACGGCGGGCGCACTTGGGTGACGAACCCTATGCCACAACAAGGCCAGAAACTGCTACTGCATTTGTCGTTACCCAGCGGGCACCTGTGAACCAAGTCACGGAGGCGAGTAACGTTACTCGCGCCATACCACCACAAACCCGTTTATAGGGTGGGCTACATTCATACATCATCACGGAAGAAAGGATAGAGAAACACAGAGAAATAAAGTAACATTTATGCCCGAACCGGGATTCGAACCCATAACCCACAGCTCAGGAGTCAGGAGCGCTAACCACTCAGCCATCGGTCGGCATTAAAAAAAGTGAAGACCACAACTCTAGGCATTTAGCTCAAAGTTAGGCATTGGATATTTTGAGATATGCTGTTCACAATCTCAATCCTAATCATGCAATTAAAAAATGCACTTTGTTTTCGCTCTTAGATTATCATCAAGTAAGTTATCAATATATACGTAGATGAAGTAAATTAGAATATAATTAAGTATTTATCCGTAACAAACGCTTATAGAACATATATGTTATACAAATACTACGTGATATGCCCGTGTGTGTGTTTCTCTTTAAAAATAATATAAAATTGACTACTCTAAATTTATATGATTTTATTTATAACAAGTTATTATTCACGAATAAAATTTAACTTAGGGCACATTTTACTGACAGAGAAGGTTTTTCGTCCCTTTATAATGCTCCCAATTTGAATTTGTAACGAGAAATATTTTACCTCTTTTGGATAGATGTCATATAACAGTACAGTAACTTAAATATATGTACAAAGTAGACCACATTAGTTGAAATATAATTTTATAAAAATAAATTAAAGAGAATACTATAAAAATCTATATCGCAATTTATAATCTTACAAAAAAGGCATTCTATGGTTATGTCTACTTATAAAGGAAACAATTTTTATCAACAAAATAATTTTTATTTTCGCATTTACAGACGTTATGCGCAAGATAAATCAGTATCAAAATTTTAAAAAATCTAAACTGTTATAAGATTTTATCACTCAATTTTATAAAAGTTTATACCTTTGCATATAGTTAAAAGTTACAGATATTATTTTAAGATATTTGTTCATCATTAAAAGAACCTAAACAATTCATTGCAAAAATGTATATGATTTTATCATAAATAGATATTAAAAAACTACATATAAATTAAAATAAACATAAACACAACGTCCATGCTTTTCATGTTTATTTAGACAAATAGCTGACAATTCTCCTTTTCTGTGATAAATCATTCATAAAACTAAATCCTATTGCTGATTTTTCAGCTGTTACATTTCCAACTTGAATTCTTTTAATTCAACTCTATTTGGAGTTATCTTCTTGTGGAAAAAGCCAGAGATAAAAATCTCCTAGGGAAATAAATTCAGAGATTATGCATTAGAAACATAATATAATATTCATTAACATAAAAAATAAAGACAAATGTTTTAGTTTTATTGATGAGGCGGGACTTTGATTTTTACGTCAACATGGCATTGAAATTTTTAAGAGTATAGACATATGCATTTTTCCTACCAGTTTTCTAAGAAGTAGTCGGGCGGAAGTGGTTTTTAGCGTGCAGAAGCAGAAACAAACCCACTGTCAATTATGTAATCCCTTATAATGTCTAAATATTAAAAAAACATTAAAATCATTACAGCAAACCTGTGTATTCATTGCTCTTTCACTGCATAAATTATTTAATTATGAATATATTCCAAGATAATGTCTCAAAAATAATACAATTTTTGAGCTTCGCCTGATTAAAGAAGAAAAATAATCTATTTTCATTTTTTAAGACTTATTAATTTTACATCATATAACTTATTATCAAGCCGGAGCATCGAAGAGAAATGTATACTCTGTATTTCGGAATATGTGTATGGGGAGAATTACGATTTGAAAAATAGAGACAGCTAACAATATATAAATATGCTATTCACTTAGTGTTGTTTAAAAAAATCGAAGGAAGCGTGGGACACTTAAAAATTCTCTGTAGTTACAAAGTTAAAATTCAGTTACAATTCAGAAGGACATGAAATAGTGAACATGGGGGGACCCCGTTCTTAACCTTTGGTTTTCGGGTTGGTATCCTCCCATCGTCAATTCCAGAGCAAGAAACACCCCCAGGGGCCCCAGGGGCGTCCCCCCCGAGAACCGCAACCCAGCGATTTCTTTATTTAACAAAAGATAAAATTACATTCCATTTACATATATATTGGCATAGCGCAGTATGCTTTTATAGTGCTGGTTCTATCCTTTTAAAATTTACTTTACAATTTGTCAAGATATTTAAAACTATTTACAATAATTAAATAAACCAATTACAATATTAAAATATTAAAACCATAAAACACAGTGTAAAAACATCTAAAGAACTATGTTTAAATTAAAAAAACAGTAAAACATTCCAATTGTTTAAAAACATCCTAAAACCTTTGAATTCTTAAAACTAAAGTCAGTTCTCTAAAAACAGTAAAGTTTGATCATAAAAACGTTCCATTCTTTATAGTCCAAAGACTGTGCTGCTCCCGGGCTTACTCCTCTTCGCTTGATATGTCCTCTTCCTCCTCAGCCCTGACGGATGGATCCCTGCATAAATTTAGGTCCATGTTTATTAGGAATTCTGTTAAGTCAATTATCTTCTTTCTTCTGTATGGACAGTTTATGCTAAATTTTATAAATTCTGTTTCTGTAGAATTCAGAAGGACAGTAGTAAAGCGTGTATTGAACTGCCTAGACACGTTTCCGGTGTACTGGTTAGACTTCATCTGCACCGCTTAGGCAAGACGTACAAGCTGAGCAAGTGGATTCCTCACAAGCGGTTTCACAAGTCTATAATCAACAACAAGTGGCAGACTGTTGATGGTTGCTTTCTCGCCACCGTAACACATCCATATTCAATAAAGTGCTGACCAAGGAAGGAAAGAGGGCCCTGTATGACACTCATAAGTGTTCCAAACATTGGTTGTCATCCCAAGATGCTGCCCCGCACAACGCAAGACCACCTATCCACCCACGCATCATTATTCTTTGTGTTCCAATGAACTAGTCGTTCAAGTGGTTCACTATGAGGGTTAGATACAGGGATCTCGGCTGATGTTTACTTTATTTTTCCGACGGGGCAAATGGTAAGTGCAGACCTATTCTCGTAGCAATTGGAACTTGTGCCACAAGCATTGCAACAGAAGGAGCCAACTCTGGTTAATCACAAGGATGTACTGTTCTTGGCCGATAATGCGAATTTGCATGTCGTGCAGATGACAAGGAATAACATACAGCGACTTCGTTGGGAGACTTTATGTCATCCTCCTGACTTACCTGACCTCGCACCATCAGATTCAGCCTCTTCCATTCCCAGTACAAAAACTTTCGTGAAAATTCCTTCTCCAGTGAAGCAAACATCCTCTAATTACTCACGGATTTTTTTGCATCCAAAACACGCGAATTTAACTTTAGGCACGTTGGCGGAAGATGCTAGATGCAAATGGTGATTACTTCGAGGAATGACAATAGGCTTCACTTTCTGTTGGTCATGTTATTTTAGCTCACTAAAAACAGCAAGAACTCTATTGCTTAACTTATTGTATTTAACGCGATTAAAATGCGAAATTGCAAACTGCATGTTTTCATATAAATGCGTACATTCCGTAGAGTCTAAAAGATATCGAGCTTTTCAGTACTCTTTTCTTTGAACCCTTTTGTAAACTTCCCTCAGATCCTTAGTGCCAAAACTGTTAAGCAAACCATATCACATTTAGAATCCTTTCCATAATCACTTACCATAATTATATGAACAAAATATCTTGATGACAAATTGATATTATGTGTCCATTACATTTTTGTAACAATATTTAAACAAATTTACCTTGAAGTTTCTGAAGAAGGTTTTCAATATTAGGCACGTCTGTTTTTCTAAAATTTTTCTTCGAAACAAGTTTCAAATTCAAACCCTTTGCCAGTACACTTAATAAAACCTTTTCTTTTTTTGATGCTTTTAATTGGATTCCTTTTTCTAAATCACTGTTCCCTTCTAGAAATTCAATTTCATTCATAGGAACTGAAAGGAATTAACCAAACAATAATATTTATTAACAATAACACACACATTATTATACAATTACAATATAACAATAACGTTATTTATATAGCAAATAGAATACTAACTTACAGATAAAAGACAGCAAATACGAAAACACAACAGAAAATACTATTATTAAATTGTCTAGGTGAATTAAAAGATATATGAAATATCTACAAAATGAAGGAGAAGTGTAAGTATTTTAAGTATTTTTTTAAAAAATATTTTTGACGTTTTTTTAATATCTTTTCTGATATTAGATAAAAAAACATTATTGTACCAATGAATTATAGATATCGGAACTTTTATATTGAGCATGGTATCTTCATAACAACACAAAAACATTGATTATGTAATTGTTTCAATTACTGAAATGATTAAAGAAAAATCTAGTAGAAAAAGATTCCTACTTTTTCTCACTTGTAATTGAAGTTAAACTGGTTTCTATTTTAAAGAAATGGATAAAGTAAAAACCAGAAAAAGCAATCAAATGTAAATTTAACTTTTTATAGAATACATTATACATAAAATAAAAATTATAGCATTATAATTTTAGTTAATTATATATATAATGCATTTTATACAGTTATATATAAATTAAATTACAATACAAATCATTAAGAATTAAGTCTATATATATATATATATATATATATATATATATATATATATATATATATATATATATATATATATATATATATATATATATATATATATATATATATATATATAGTATATGTATATATATATATATAGATAGATATAGATAGATAGATAGATAGATATAGATATAGATCCCTAAACTCTATATTTAATAATACGTAAACCAGATTCAAATTATTATTCAAATGATTCATAGAGTATATATACCACTAACAAACATCCAAACTATATTAATTTATGATTTTTAATTACAGAGGTCGAGTCACATTATAAGGACCACGCCTATCTCTGACATCAACACCACATCGCTCGTAAAACTAGATGTAATTGGCGATAGTGTCATGCTGGGCCTAGGCGTTCAAAACTCAAGCTATCTTGAAAATTCAATCGTCGTGTAGAATCCATCTGATGATTCAAATCAGATGGCTTCTACGATGCACCATAAAACACATTGATATGTATCTAACCAACGCACTTAGTAAAATATTTGGCTCTGAATCACTAGTTTACGAAATTTATAACAGGTGTGATCATAGTAATGTGATTCGCACCCGTTTATTGGTCACTTACCATGTTCTTCGCTTATAAAATTTTCCAGCTGCCCAAACTGTTCATCTAACTTCTCCTTTTCCAGAGTAGACATGATATTATTTTCTGTTTTTTCAGCTAACTTTGGCTGCAGAGCGCTGCTGGCGTCGTCAAAACTCGCAGCCTTTGGCGCCATGAAGCCGAAGGTTGGGACGCAGGTGCCAATGAAGAATTTACGCACGCACTGATAGCCTCGCCTGCAGCAGTCGTGGGGTCGGCTCAGCATGAATTTACGGCAGCAAACTGGAAGAGAGTGCAAAGCACAGTTACCAGAAAAAAACAATTATTGATTATTTCATGCATACATATAAATTTATAAGTATATATGTAACTGGATGAGTAATCATGTGTACATATTTCTTCTTCTTAGAGTTGGGTTTGTATGTCATTGGGCACCTCTGCTTTTATCAGCATTTTGTACCATTAACTCCAAACCCAATGTTTCCTAGTTCCAGTTGCTCGGGTCACCCACTTTATGAATAAAGTCCGATAACCCTTTCATGGAGTCTAGGTGTCACTCTCTAGTATGGATGATGCCTAAAGAAGTTCATCTAGGGAGGGCAAGAGCCTCGCATTCGTACATGATATGCTTGGCCGTTTCCTCTTGCGTATGACATTTCCTGCTGATAGGGTCTTGCTGAAACAGTCCCATTTTATTGAGGTGTTTTCTGAAATAGTAGTGCCCAGTTACGAAGCCTACGATGAAATGTATCTTCTGCCTAGAGCTTCTTAGAATTTCAGAAGCAATCCTCGCTGATGATCCACAGATCATACTTTTAGCGTGGGTTTGACCAGGAGTATTGTATATACATATTTACACATATGAATGCATGTATATAGAAGCTATTGATAGTCACAGACAGTAGTTTTTATATTATTGTTTCCTCACAATTTTCTTGTTTTTATATTCTCCATTTTTACTTATTCCATTTCTATTCTTTTAATTACTCTTCATTTTTTTTAATGGCGGGCACTGTGTGACTAATCTTTCAACACAAAAAAATCGGAAAATGCTATTCATTTACCGTTGTTCAGTGGGCACCTGTGAACCAAATCACGGAAACGAATTATATTACACACGCCATACCATCATAAGCCCGTTTATAGGGTGGGCCACATTCATACATCATCTCCAAAGAATGGACAGAAAAACATACATAGAAATAAATATCCCTGCCTGAACCGGGATTCGAGCCTGAGACCAACGGCCTATGAGTCAGGAACGCTAACCACTCAGCCATCTGTCGGTTCTCTCCATTCTCAAAATAACATTTTTTTGTTGTTCTCATTTAATGTTTTTTTTAATAAATTCGGAAAATCTTTTCCGATGTGAGCTTTTCTAATTACTTAAATTTTCACTTATTATGTTAAAAACTTCGAAAATAATTTATAGTTAATTTCATTTAATTTAATTGTTATTTAATATTTATTTCAATTTTAAAAATTGTAAATACATATAGATATTTCTTGTTCTAAATTGATTCTAAATTGGTTTTACAAATTAAAAGGGATGATAGTACCCATTCATACAAGCAATAATCGCATAGGAGCATAGGGTCCCATTCCACTCTGACAGTCAGAAAAGAGGAAAGTATAAACGTATCAAGAATCTATCACAAATTTACCGTGCGCAAATTTCCACAGAGAAGAAGCAGCATTTTGCTTTTATTGGTTACCGGAGTAAGCCAATCAGAGTAGAGGTTGCCCTTAAAAAATGCAATCAAAACATGTTTGATCTGACAACAATACCCACTGTACAACCTCTCGTAGACACCAGCAGAAATTTTCCGTGAACATTTGGGCTTGTATCCTTGGTGATTACCTGGTAGGCCCTTACATTATGCCAGACCGTTTGACCGGCGCAACATACCATGTCTTCTTGGAACAAGTGCTTCCCAGCTTATTGCAGGCTGTGCCACTCCCCATCCTAAGAGTCACTGTGCTCGATGGAGCCCTAACACATTTTTTCCTCACGGTCTGCAACTTTTTGAATGCCACATATCAAGTACGATGGATTGGACGTAGCGAACGTGTGGCTTGGCCTCCTTGCTCACCTGACCTCAACTAACTGGATTTTTTTTGTTCTGGGTATCTTTAGTGTACGTGTCGCTTGTCGACTTAACTGAAGATCTCGTGGTGAGAATCGTTGTTGCCGGGATCAAAATTAATACGGTACCAGGAATCTTAGAAAGGGTGGCCCAGTCGTTCCTTCGCGCGTGTCAACTGTGCCATGACACACATGAGCGGCATTTTGAGTATTTGCCGTGAGGTCTTCATTAAACAATAAATATTGTACCACGCTTCAGGGTTCACGTCGATTGAGAGCTGAATAAAGCAACCACAATGAACACAAGACTTTTATTTGTAAAAATTCCACTAGATATAAGAAATTCCCACTGTAACAATCACAATTATACAGCTACAATTGGTCAGATATAACAAGAAACAGCTTCCAATCACAGGTCTCAAATACCTCAGGCAGAGAACAGCTTCTGTAGACTAGCAGTCACAACTAATCGTCTTCACTCACTGACTGTCTTCACAAAATTACCTGACTCTTCCATGTCGGGATGGGGTATTTATACCTGACTTTATTTGTACCTGAGAAATCTACCAGTTTCGCCAAGGTTCTGGAAGCTTCTAGCCTATCTCGCTAAATATTGGTCCTAGAGCTTAGGTGGTGGATATTTCCAGAAATATCTATTTCTTGCCAAGTCGCCAAGAATCTCGCCAACTGTAACGAAGTCGCCAAGTTTTCTCGCCTAAACATCGCTAAGTCAACAAATCATTAGAAAAACTACAACACGTTTAAATACCACAATTTTTGCAAAAAGTGTGAGTATTTCCGATCTGTCTGAGATATTTTAAGAAAAATACAATGATTATTTATAAATTTGTAACAATTTGATGGTGAAACTTTTATTATTATTCATTCGTATACCCAATACTGTTGTAGGTGGTGGGCAAACACTGTTAGATGGGTATTCTGCCTCTCAGAGTGGAAAGTGACCTTATGTTATTTTATAATTATTGCTTACCTGGGTGGGAACTATCACCCCTCTAAATTTGTAAAAACAATTTAGGATCACCTTGTATAGTGAAAATTAATTTTAAAACTTCGTAAACTCATTCCATGCGTTCGCGATTATTATGAAAATTTAATTTTTTAGTAAACATATTTTTGATGTACATATTTATACCCTTTGAGAGCTAATTGTGATAGTAGTGGCATAGTTTGCTTTTTGGAATTCAGTTCAACAGTTCATGGGTGCGATTCCCACTTCAAGTATCAATATTCATAATTATTCACAATGCATGTTAAACTGTATAACCCAGTCAAATGAATCTATATATCTAGGGCAAATGAGTTTTCTACTTAATATGGGCATAGGGTGACTATGAAACGAAGCCATACAATGATTGTAAATTGTAATCAAAAACAACATTTTAGTAACAATTTGTTAAATCCGCTTATTATAAATTGTTAACAAAATGTTATACCCAAAGAATATTCTTAGATATGAATAAAAGAAATTTAAAAAAAAACAAATTTCGTCTTAGGCTTCAAGTCTTGATTCATTTAATAAAATGGTGAAAACATAGATTAGTATAATTGATACTGATGTCAAATTGATATGTACTTAATTATCATAACTAATAAGATATTGAAGGCTAGTTTCTACTGATGTTTCACCGTCTATCATTGTAGGCCACATGTGTTATAACAAGATAAATTAACTTTTAATTAATAGTTTCAAA
The DNA here is from genome assembly GCA_037975125.1 of Latrodectus hesperus. Classification (NCBI taxonomy): domain Eukaryota; kingdom Metazoa; phylum Arthropoda; class Arachnida; order Araneae; family Theridiidae; genus Latrodectus; species Latrodectus hesperus. The sequence goes on along the minus strand of CM075857.1, from coordinate 16,027,494 downwards.
AAATCATTGGCACTTCCATAGAGCAAATAATTTTAAATAATTGTGCACAAATGGAATTGAAAATGTTATCCTGAAAATGCTTTTAGTATTTTGTAAATCAGTAAAATTTTTTTACAAAAATTTAGTAATAACCGAATGTAACTTTTCTTCTTTCTGCAAAGTTGCTGATAATAATTAAATGTTGTTCAAATAGGCTATTTCATTAATTTGAAATCAAATTAACATTTTACCCTGTAATATCAAATGCATAAATCCTAAAATGTAATTTTAATCATTAACATTAGTTTGTCCTAAAAAGTGAAATTGCTTGAAAAATAGTTTTTTAATATGTGCATTTTTAAGCATTTGTTGTTGAAACTTTAATCAAAGACAGCAAATATTTATACGTTTTAATTCATCCAATTTTTTGTATATTAAAATTTTCAATATATTTAGAAAGCATATTTGTAATTACAATGTGGCAACTGAATTCTTTTGTTTAAAATAATTTAATTTTAAAGTAAAAATTTTAGAATTAAAATTAAATTCATTTCCCCTTTTTCTCGTTTTCATATTCTTTCCTTATGAAATAATTGTGTAGAACAATAAAATGAAGGTATGATTGTAAATATTTTTAAATTTATTTATTTATGATATATTACCGAAGCAAAAGGTTATTGGCAACTGTCCTAAAATGTATCAAAAGATAATGCCCAGTAATTTTAAATGACATTTCTGTAACGATGTCGACATCTGAACTGGCTTTCTCGTACACAAAATTTTAAAGTCTGCTTGTAAAACGGTAATTAATCAACGCAAGTTATAATAAACATAATATTTGCTTCGCGTAGGTAAAAAATCGAAATTGGGAAATATCGACAGCCCTAAGTTTCACCAATTTAGGGCTGTTGACATTACCAATAATATTTTATTGATGAGCAATACAAATTTCCATTCCAAACATGTAAGCAGCGAACCAGTAAACTCAGGATTAAATTTTTCCTGTCAACTCGGCGAGCTTTATTTTATTATTAGTGAAATAGTCTCAGTCAAAATATCTTATATTATGTACACATATAACAGCTATACATACGTTATATAATATGTTTACTAATACAGAGCCGACCAACTTGTCTAGTGGTCAGCATGCCTGACTGCGGATAAGGAGGTCCTGGGTTCAAATTCCGGTTCGGGCATTGATGTACTTTCTCTCTCTATCTATCCTGTCTTTGTCCTTTCCTTGTATGAATGTGGAGTGAATGGTTGCCTACCCTATAAACGGGTCACTATGGCATGAGTGTAGAGCAAAGTCGTACTTTCACCTTCATGGTGCTCTGATTAAAACGAAAGACGTTCCCAATTGACTTAAATTCGCCTAACATAGCGAGCTTGGCTTATCGAAGTGTCATTAGTAAACAACAACAACTAATATAGAGGATATAGTATCAGTAAAAAAATTTTATATTAGTTAAAAATATATAATAAATACTAATTAACATTATTGCAGTTAACTACATTTGTGTGCATGCGTGTGTGTGTAAAAATAATAAGTTATTTTGTAATACTTTTTTATTTATTTCTGCCTTTCAAATCAAACCGCCTCGTAATTTTGAACTACGGTCACGTGACAGTCGATATTTGATAACTCATATAAACTGATATATTCTTTACATTAATGAAGAAACATTAGGCTCTACTGTTCATTTGAGGAGCATAAGACTTCCATTTAGTGGATTGAAGCCACTACCTTCCATACTAATGCTTTTTTCCAATACAGTCTTTTCCATTGGACCATACAGATAAGTATTCAAAACATCCATGCTCTTTGAACTGATTGTTCAAAAAACTTAGATCAAGATCAAGGAACTTAGATTATGAATTACATGTCAGAGTCGAATTTGCCATCCTTAAGTCATCAAAGTGTCAGATTCGTTAACTTGATGATGAAAACTTTTATTAAAGATGAAGTAAATCCTGTACAAAAACATGTTTATGTATCATAAAAAGATACTAATTTTATGCATTAACTTTAATTAATTAATAAAAAATTAAAAGAAAAAATCGTACTGTATTACCAGGAAAAATTCATAGGTTGTTTATAACAATCAAAGGAGCTGAAAACAGCTAGCCAATTGTTTGGCAATTTTGACTTACAGTCAAAAAAGACGATATCGATATTTCTTCTTCTTCTTCTTAGAGTTGGGTTTGTATGTCATTGGGCACCTCTGCTTTTATCAGCATTTTGTACTGTTAACTCCAAACCCAATGTTTCCTAGTTCCAGTTGCTCGGGTCACCCACTTTATTAATAAAGTCCGATAACTCTTTAATGGAGTCTAGGTATAACTCTCTAGTATGGATGATGCCTAAAGAAGTTAATCTAGGGAGGCAAGAGCCTCGCATTCGTACATGATATGCTTGGCCGTTTCCTCTTGCGTATGACATTTCCTGCAGATAGGGTCTTGCTGAAACAGTCCCATTTTATGGAGGTGTTTTCTGAAATAGTAGTGCCCAATTATGAAGCCTACGATTAAACGTATCTTCTGCCTAAGAGCATCTTAGAATTTCAGAGGCAATTCTCGCTGATGATCCACAGATGATTCTGGTCAGAGAGTCAGTCACGCTAGCGATAGCTTCTTGACTTTCACCTGGAGAATATGGTTTGGAGGTCATTTCTACCTCCAGTGAAGGATTCATTGCTGCCCCTTCACTAGATTGCCTCTGAGTTCCCTTGTCTTTTTCAGCAAGGTCTACTTCAGAGGCTTCACCTGCAAATGCAGAAAGGTTTGTTATTTCTGTTTTTTCAGCCATAAAATAACAATTAATTAATAGGCTCAGGTAATACAACAGTCCACCCAGCATTGCCTGAGTTACTGGGTAAGGCAAAAATGCTCTAGAAGTTCGCCAGGCTAGCTAACTAGAGGCTCTGTTAGAGGTTCGCTAACTAGAGGCTCCGTTAAGACACCATTACCGCGGTGCCAAGTAGCCTTCGGCACGGGTCGCATAACACCAGGGTTTACGGGAGCTGGTTCGTGGCCACTGATTCTATATTCAAAAGGCTATCCTGTCATTCCTACAGGACGTTCGGCGATCCACCAGTCGACGCGCCTGGTAGCTGCTCGGGCCCCAAGTATCGATATTTAATATCACACACTCTGTTTATAGTCCGAGAAGAATATTTATCCATACCGAATGTTATAAGTTCAAAAACGTTTTCTTTACATATGAGAAATATTTTATCTGGATTAACAGCCAAACTTACTATTTGTAAAACGTGCGAAACATGTCTTTTCGCTTTAAAGATACGTTGCTTCAGACAGACGTGCAAAATCTCAATACGATTTAAACTAATTCAAAATCATCGAAGCCAGAATCCAACTCATTACCTTTCAATCACTACTTTAAATAAATCAAAATATTTATTTAAACAAAATAAATGTTATAAAGATGGGAATTACTTACTGCCATCGTTACAAGGCAAACCATCTGGACAAAAAGTTTCGGATTTACACACCGACGCAACAGAAAGTACCAAAAACACAGTCAGATATACATTCACTAAAAAATATAAGAAAAACAACAGTTTTAAAATTTCAATAATACAATAAATCTGCACATTCTGCGTCAAATAAATCCATGTTTTTGCATTATAAGAAAAATATGTATACCCAATAAATATGTAAGAAAGTTTCAGTTTTATTTTTTCTAAAATATTTATTTTGAAAACAAAAACGGTTTTTGACTAAAAATAGCAGTTTTTAAGTGTGAAGTTTCAAGAAAATATTCGCTTATGAGGCAATTTTTTTTCAGAATTAGAGTTATTTCAAGGTCTTATAAATGAACCCCTCTTTTTATGGGGATAAAAATTCATCCATTTTAACGTTTCATTAAAACCCAGCGTTTTTGCAATATATTAAAAGCAGTCTCGTTGTAATATATTTAAAATTACTTAAATATAATATATTTATATAATTATTTATAATATATTTAAACGTAACGGAAATATAGTTACAACGAATACTCACTTTTGATAGATATTTATTCCAAAGCAGATGCTCGCGTCAACCATGGAATCATAAAACTGTCTTTGAATTTATTTATAATGTGTGTTATCACGAACGGTTAAAATGTGTCCCCTTATAAAATCCACTGAACTGCTATACGACTCGTTATTGTTGATAAGAGCTAAAAATATCTCTTAAAGATATTTCAACCGTTAGTTAGTTTCATTTATTTGATAACAATTTTCGTTACGTAATACGAGTATTCCCTGTTGTTTAAGCTGCAAAATGTGTTGTGTATTATGTAGTGAGATTATTAATGCTAATATTTAATGCGATGAAACTTAACACTTACGTCAAATCGCAGCTTAATAACGTACATAAAATAAAATACAAGCCTTAAAATAAATAGCGTAAGCCTTAAAATAGATTAATTTCTAACTGAAGAA